>JAWWEQ010049238.1:0-13920 GCA_035583055.1 Torymus tubicola
AAGTGGAAGTTTTTTCATTCGTCCCTTCCCATCGCCTCCGTCAGATCAATAATTATTTATATAATATTCGACCAATTCAACTTGGGAGAGCGATAATTTACTCTACACTGGAGTTGGAAGCTATTTGAATAGTCTCCGCAAGCCTGAGTAAAAAAAATGCAAAGAACTGTACAAAATGAAGAATCCATGCCTCTGAGTTCTCTACAATAGAATCTATCCTTCTCTAAAACTTCAAACCTAAAATATCAAACGCGTACTGAAAGAATAAGAACGAAATTCGGAGAGGTGAGTACCACTGCAGCTTAAAATCTTTCTTTACCAGAAACAAATTGATATTTTGTCCTGGACCTCTAAAGCGTACACTCAGTCAATAAAGATTTCAATTTATTATCTTTATTGTAATTTTTGTCATTGTAACATTATTATTCGACTTTCAATATTTCTAATGAAAATAATTTTATAAAGATATATATATATATATATATAATATGGAATTCTATTGGAATAGAAATAAAGTTAATAGCTTAACCTAAATGTTTTTCGACACAAGAATCTTTAAAAATACAATCACGATAAAAAACATATCGAATATTGCATTTTCTATTGTTATTCAAAGAATGCAATACTACCGTGTTTTTTATTTAAGTTCGGCAAATAAATTGAAAGTCGTAATTTTTATTACTCTATTTTAAACTATTTCCTAATTTAACGATTCAAAAAAAATAACAAACTTTCAAACGTTACTTTAATCCCCAGCAGATCGGGCACTTGGAAACGCAACTATTTATATACCGAACAATAAAACTTTCACGCGGCAATGAAATTCTCTTGTATATATAAAAAAATTCGTTTTACAACAAGCTATTCATTTATTTTTCAAACTCAATTACAGAATCGGGAAAATTTTCATTTAAAAAAATGTCCGAACAACAGCAAAGACACGCAAAACCAATAACATATAAAACAATAGGCAGCGAGATCACTTCGTTTACCAGTGAAATTACTCCGCGGAGGTATACGGCCCAGATCGCAGCTCGTTTGGAAGCCACGAATTAACTTGGCGCGCGCAGCTCTCTGCGAACTATGATTAGGCTCTGCCAGCCGCGAGAAGTTTGCGCGACTCCGAATTAACTCCTAGCGCGCTGCAATGCGAGTCATTGTGCCGGCAGTATGTATGTGTGTGCGAGTGCACGCTAGCGAGAAGCTAAAAGGAGTGTGTCTGAGGAAGGCGCCAGCGCTAATTGCTGATCGCGACGCGACGAGATGCCGAGAGACGAGCGAGCGACGAATGCGTTGTGTGTAGAGAACGGCAGAGTGGGGGAGGAAGAGAAAGAGAAGAGAATGTGCTTTGTTTGGAATGCAGACTTTCGGTGTCATTAGAGTGCATTCCTTATCAGTCTTTCCAAGTATTTATTTTCGTGAATAAGAATGGCCAATTTAGGAATCTTAAAAAGAAGCGGCTTGTCCAACTATTAATTATCTTCTATTTCTGATTCTTTAGTTGTAACCAACAACAAATTTCTATTTGACATTCCTATTTGTACATCGATAAATTTTCCTATAAATATATACTTTTTTTTTTACTAATTTCTTACAAAGTTTGACAGTTTTGTTTACAATCTATTGTATTTCCTATCAATTAAGCATTTTTCAGGTATAAAATAAAACGCTCAAATTTTTGCCGGATAGAAAATTTCTTCTCTTGTAGGCATAAATAAGACAAAAATAACCGAATCTCCACTATTATATGAAACTTATCAACATAATATTTCCAAGAACTAATCAATAAATTCTTCCAAAATTTCCTCTGCACCTTTCCTTCTCCTTCACAACTAGGATTTAATAACCTTAATTCTCGAAGCACAATGTACTGATTATACATGAAAATTCTCCTTCCTCGACAAAAAAATACACCGACATTGACCTTACGCAACAACACATCTTCACTGCAACATACTAAAAAAAGCAAAAATGCTATAGTGGCGAACAGTTTAAGCGCCGACGGCGTCAACAGCTCGCGACCAGGCCAAAGTTCTGCGAGTGCGCGCGGTAAAGTACCTCGGAAAGGGAAGGAGAAAGAGAGAGAGAGAGAAACTCTCGTGGGAACGCGCGAGCGATAATAAAAGGATTCCGAAAGTATCGATTCGACCGCCTCTGCCGCCCGCGGCCTTTTTATCTCAACGACGGCCCTGCGTAATACTCGGCGTGCAATACATCAGTATTGTCTTGGGAATGCGAGCGCACGCGCGCTCTTTTTCCGTTAGCTCTACTCTGTCTACTTCGACCCTGCGGCTACTCTACGTCTTTGTAGTGTAGCAGAGAAGTTTCTTGATGTACATCGCGCGGCATCCTTATCCCTCTTTTTTTTGTGTTTTATTATTTTTGCCTAGCAGAAGAAAGGTTACGTGTAATGGCAACTCGTCGTACGTATTCGTTAGGGGGTGCGTTCGTTTTAATTATTGGAAGAATTGTGAGATGGAAAAGGTAAAGTTTGATCTTGGTGTCATTCGGGCTATTTGCGGAGTTGTTATTTAGAGGAACGATATTTAATACGCAGCTTTTATAATTAACAATGTGAACTAACCGAAAGATTCACATACAAAGCAAATTTAATTCGTGCACTTGTATTTTTAATTTTTAATTTTCACCACGTAGAATGTCTAAGTCAGCACGTAAAAACAATATAAAAATCGAGTGAGAAAATTAGAATCTGATTGTTTAATCGACAAATAATGAACTACTTTCCACAAATGATATTTCAAACATCTCTTCAATTTTCATTAAACCTTAATCTCTAAGTCACTGCAGCTCCAACACTGGGAGTCCCGCGCCTTCATTTCTTTTAATACTTTATCTCCTTTACTCTTCCATAAGAAGTCAGCTCGCGTGTAGACTTCCTTACTTCCTTCGCCTACAAAGATCTTAGGGATTTTTCACAATCTGCGTAAGCGCGCCTAGATCTACTGCCGCTTTTCTCGATCCCGTCGCCTATTTTCCTTCTTGATTACTGTGTTTGCCACTCCTACCAAACTCTAAGTACGAAAGTCTTGCGTGTCTAAGGCATCGAAAGGGAGAAGAGGGAGAGGGGTGGCCAAAGAACAAGAAACTCGTAACCCGCTAGCAGTTGACACGAGTCAAGGGAGGATCAAACCTGAGGAGTAAAGTCTCTCTGTCTGGCTTTCCCTTCTCTCTCTCCCGTCCTCTCTCTTACTCAGTCGCTCTTGCACAGTTGCTCGGTTTAAATTGATTTTAGCTGGATTCTGTGGAAGCGGGCGCCCGGACAATTCCCTCCTTTTTAATTAGCAGTTTATAAAGCTTCTGTATATTATGCCAAACTCGCATTGTCGTCGTCGGCTTTCAGTTCCTTCTTTCGGGAAGTCTCAACTGCGAGGATGGGACTTTGGAGTTACCCCAAAGTGAGAAGGGAATTTGAATTTGATGATGAGTTTTTGGATTGTTGGAACAGCTGCGGGTGAGCTAATATAGATATAATCCTGAAGAATTTACTTTAATTTTTAGTCTACTGGAGTTTGTTTTTTAGCAGTTATGTATAATTGTTATGCTCAGCAGATGAAAATCGATTTTTTTGAAAAACAAATTATGTTTTTAGAATCACGAAGTTATTCGGTGCCTGTATATTGTATAAATAATGTCAATCAAATAAATTAATTCTGGTGACATCTTACTATTTATTAGGCAATTTTTCTAAAAATAAAATTAATATTAGTACCCAATGTGATTAAAATTCGAAAGAGTTGACATTAAATGCGTAGAATAATTGGTATAAGGTAAAAAGGCATTGTTAATGAATATTAAAAAGGTATATCATGAGTTCAGCTTCATTTATTGAAGATTTCTAGGAAACGTGACGAATACAAAAATCTAAACAACTAAATAAATATCATTCTCTCAAAACATCGAAATAATCGCTTTTTCATGCTCTGCAGCTAATAGGAACTGAGCGGTTCTCTGTCTTAGAGACGGCCTTCTGGCTGAGATCGGGGTTGGCACCCTTCTCGACGCGCTCAGCTACCTTCTCAGCGGCGTTGGTCCTGGCCACGCAGTGGAACTGGATATTTTTGTTCTTGGTGCCAGTAGAGCTGCAGCTGGACGAGCAGCTGGGTACAGGGCGAAGTGAGAAGCAGATTTCGTTGTCGTTCTTGACGACCACGGTGCGGTGCCGCATGCAGCGCTGGTAGTCGTTACCATTACTTTCCTCGCTGTTGGAGCCACTGCGTCGAGAGGACGATTTGCGTCCGGCTTCTTCGTCACTGATGACATTACCGGTGTGGATGGACTCGTAAGAGCACGAAGATTGGCGAGAACGCTGGAGATTCTTCAGAGCCGGTCCCTGACACTGGTCGTCGTTGGTTAGAGCGTACGTGGCCGCAAATTCCTGAGGGTTTTGCAGATTGCAGCCTTTCGGGGTTTGCTGATCGTTCTCGGGCTCGCTGTCGTAGTTGCCGCACAAACCCCGCACGGAGTCACGGAAACGATCTCCGGCCTAAGCAAAAAACGGTAAGAGTTTTAATAAAGTATTTCAGTTCAAACTATAAAATAAAGGTAAATTTAGGCAACTCACCTCAACCTTAGCGCGCTGTCCGTCGTAAGTGATCCTGACATTGTATTTCTCAGAGTCGACTGTTACCGATTTATCGGATTGCTCGTAAATTTCGAAAATGATTTTGCCATTCTTCTTTTCCTGATACGACTGCCTTTGTGAGTACTTAATGTTTTTACCATCAACTTTAGCCTGGTTCTCTTGGGGTCCCTTAGACGTCAATTCTATCTCCTTCTCACCAAAGGTGATTTTAAGTTCCTTCCTTCCGTCATCGGTCTCCTTGACCAACACACTAACGTGCATATCGTCTGGAACCTGCTGCTGTTGGCTCGGCCTGTCCGGGTCATTCTTAGGATAGGAAGACATAGCAACATGCCAACATTTGCCAAGCTGGATGGCATAACGATGGTTGTCGAAAGTCTTTACCAAGGATTTGTCCAGAGCGCAGACATCTGTAAATTTAAAAATATAATAATTTTTGCTTCTTCAAGTGAAACATAATGGTAAGTATTATATTGCTGAGCTTGATACTTACCATTGGGAGAGATCTTCGTTTCCGAGTTCTGGGTGTCCTTGTAACCTTCTTTCTCGGTATTAGTCTTGCTGACGCTCGTTAATTTAATATTTTTGACTTTAAATTGTCCCTCAGGAGTCTGAATAGTCATTTCCATTTCGCTGTCATTGGGAGAAACCTCAACGCCAACCTTGATGGTGTTCTTCTCGGATTTTTCCGAGCGTGATTTGCTTGTTTCAAGGTGACTCTGAGATACGCCGTTTGCCATATCCAAAGCGGACATAACGAGTTCGTTTAGTGGTGATCCATCTTCATAGCGAATAGTGACATCAGCAGCGTCAAGAGATTCGGCTCTGCGGTTGACCTTTTCGCAAGCAGAAGTGATTTTATCACCGCTCTGTTCGATTTGCTTGTTGCAAGCTTGAGCATCATGAGAACGACGAATATTGTTCTTACGCTGCTCTGTTTGCTTAACTTTTCCTTGAACTCTAATCTGATCTTCATATTTATCGCCGTTTTGGGCATTACCTTTACCGTAGTGAATTACGGCATCGTACTCTTGATGTTTGTTGGCCTTTAAAGTCTCTTCATAATCCATCCTGTGAGTATCGGGAATTTTACTTTCGAGTGCAGCAGATACATGATAGTCTTGGCCATCCTTAATATTGGCAGACGCGTAGAAAAGAATACGTTTTTTGTCATCAACATTGCTTTGACCATAAGCTGCAGTGGCAACCACAGACGATTTAAGGCCACCATTGACCTGAAGACTAATATCAAGAGCGTTAGCCTTGGCGGAGTTAATGTTCTTGGAGGCCTCTCTAAGAAGTTTCTGTTTTCGGTCATTTTCGCTCAAACTCTTCTCTAGATGCGGTGCTCTTGCGTTTGGTGTGTTATTGGTTTCATCGCGATTGTTACTATTTTCACTAGACATTTCTTGGTGAGAAACTCGTACTTCAGCATTAAGGTCATTGCTAGGGGATACCTTGACAACGTAATTTTCGTATTCGGATTGCTCTGGAGCATTTGGAAGGACGAGACTTGCGATTGAGCCAGCAAGTTTAAGACCTGCATTCATGGCATTATCGTATTTGTCTTGACGGCTATTACTCTCTTCAGAAGGTCGATTTGATGAACGTGACCATTGGAATTGTACGATTTGTTTGTTGTTGTTGTCGTTCAATTCGACATGTGAGTTGGATGTACGGTCCTTATGAATAATGTGGGTGCTTCTGTCGTTCGAAACTGGTTTCAAGCTCAAAATGTCGTGCTTGGCCGTGAAAGGTTGAGTTTTATATTGAAGAACTTTGAAGTCGCCTTCTTCTTCGTTAGGTTGTACTTGGATGCGCGATGTTTGCTTACTTTCATCATACTCGATTTCAGATCGCATTGGTAAGTAAACTTGTATATTTTTGTCAATGCCAGCAAGGTATTCTTGACGTTCGAAAGGAGCGATAAATCCGAATCTCTTCTGAATTTTTGTTCCTACAGAAGCGTGAGTCCTGCTCGATACGCTAGCTGTCGACGGTACGATTTGTCGGTCATTTCCTTCTCGTTGAATTCTAGCTTTAGAGGATCCACGAACACTCACGAAAGTAGGCATTTCATAGGTATATTGGAAAGGATATCCCGTCTCAGTAGGGAAAGCCATGTTAACCTCATAATCGCTAAATCTGGTGAAGTCATAGCTCATACCCTTTTTCATTGCTTCCTCTAATTCCTTAAGACCTACAAAAATGTACATACATGAATGTAATTTTTGTATATATATTTTTTCAAAATATATTTAATATTTCAAAATTACAAAACTTACGTTCTGGGATTTGTTCAACTGTGTGGTTATCAAAGGCATAGAAAAAGCTTCCCCTCTGGTTGTTCAAATAGAAAGCACCTTCAATTTGTTCTGGGTCTTGTCCATGAATTCCAAGAAGCTTAGCAATGTTTTCTGGAGAATATTTTTGCTGCTGATCTTTTTGACCATTTCTTGTATTTTGTTGTTCGTTTATTAATTTTTGTTGGGCGAAATTCCAAAGACTTTGTACACTGGAAACAACACCCATAAATTCTACTTTTGGTGTTTTTAATCCCTTGATTACTGGATGAATAGCGAAAGATGCAGCTTTGGGAATGATACTATCATCACTGCCAATTGTGTAACCTTCTAATTTGAATCCAGAATTTGTGAGAGAATTCTTAATGCCAGTATAGAAAGCACGTGAGTACTGCACTCCGTAACTCTCTGATGTCAGAAGAGGTGCAGCAGCTCTAGCAGCATCAGCCACCTCACGGTATTCTTCATCTTGAAGCTGTGCAAGTGACTCGATCATAGATTTTACAGCAGAGTTAACGTGCTTGCTGCTGTCATAGTTGGTATAGTCAGCAATCCTTTGTAACATGCTTACCGGTGGGTTAGTAGCCATCAACATGTACACAGAAACCGTACGGATTTCATGATAATCAGCAGTGTTGGAATATATTTTGTAGAACACAGATCGAGCAAGCTTAGGATGAACCTTAGCAAGATTGTACATGGAGAGAACCATGAAAAGACGTTGATAAGTTGAAATTTGTTTCTTTCCCTCTAAGTAAGGCTCCAAAATGGATAGAATTCGTGAGTGTCCAGTTCTGCCTATAGCAGCTGAGTAAAGCTGAACTTTCTTGCTATCACCGCTCTTTACAGCTGATTCTAATTCTTCTGCAAGGTATGGAAGATATTTCTCTTCAACATTACGGTCTTTCTTAGTGAAGAATCTTCCAAATGCATGAACTGGGTAGCGGTTATGGGCACTGCGCTTGTTAACAACAGAATAACGAATAAGATCAGAAAAAGATAAAACCGATGACTCTCGAAGGGCATGATGCTTTTTAGACTCCTGAGATTTGATCAACTCCTAAAAAAATTAAAATATAAAATTTTACAGGTATAAATTTATTGGATCTATTGACAATTTTTAATTGAACCACTTACGAAATAAGCATCCAAATATTCAGGGGTCGGGGTTTGAGTAGATTTTGTAAGGCTGTCAATTACGAATGCTGCTTCAAAACCTTCGATTTGTTTATTCTGGATCCATTGTTTAATATTGACAAGAGCAGGTCCAGTACCAGCTTGAGCTACAGCGTCACGGTATGCTACCCAGGCATATCTGCGAGCATTTTTACTTGGGTTGTTCTGATTAAGTTGATTTGAAGAAGGCTGTTGTTCATACAGTTCACGTTGTACTTCAGCGATTTGATCTGCACTCATTGTACGGATAAGTTTATACAAAATAGTGTATTTCTCAAGAGTTTCTTCTTTTGGCATGACATCTGGTTTTTGCATTTCGTTTCCAATTTCTTGAGCAATGTTCTTTGCTGCTTTAACAGCATCAACCTTGCCGTTCTTTTGGATAGAATTGCCGTTGTTACCCACAAAGTAAGAGAGCATGGGGTGCTCCGGTGCTTCAGTTAGCTTGGGTTTTGGCTGCAAGTAACTATCACCTTCATTATCGTAAACACTGCTTGATGAATTAGACTCGTCAGAATCTTTTTCATTGTTGTTTTGCCTTTTGTTGTTACTGTTCTTATTAGAGTTGTGGCTATGTTGAGAATGAGAAAGCCTGCTTGGTCTACGAGAGTTAGCATTTTCGGATGGTTTGTTGTAACTGTAAACGAGGTTTCCTGTCGATTGAGGATTTGAAGGAGGTTGTACTTGATCAGAAATATCTTTGACTTCATGGATGGTTATGTTCATTCTGCTCACGACTACTCCATGATGATTATCTTCTTGATTTGGGTTTAAAACAACTTTGTTGGTGGTTACAGAAGATTGAATTGCGTACTTTCTGAGATCTCCAGAAATAACAACACGACTCACGGTAGATCTCTGTTAAATATAAATAAATTTAGGATCTATATAAGCCACTTATTTATAAAATTACATCATTATGAAGAGGACTTACCGTTAGGTATCTACCATTGTCATTGGTACCGGGTTCCCAGTTGTTTCGCCCACTAATGCCATGATGGTAACCTACTCTCTGGTCACAATGACTGTAGTTCTTGGTTTTGACGATGGAGATGAAATCGCCGTCTTCACGGAGATCTGGTAGAGGAGCAAGTTCCGCATTGTTTTGAAGTACGTGTTCAGGTAATGGCGAGATATCATAAAGAACCTCACATTTTCCACCGACGGTGTCTTCCATGGTTTTGAACAATGCGTAAGGCTGTTTCCCTTCAGGCAATTGGTTATGCTCTGATTTTTCAGCATTTTCACCGTGGGTGTCGACTTGTAATTGACTGACGATGGATTTCAGCACGTTAACCTCCCAGGTGGGTACATCCTTGTCAACAACGAGATCGCGAACAAGACCGTTCTTCATTTTGATTTCAAAAGGTTTGCCGCTGAGAGGGTATTCCTGTAAATTCACCTGATTTTCTGGGATCTCAGAATCCCAGCCATTCTCAAGGTGAGTATGAACTTGAGCATAACGTGGATTTTCGACTTTGGCACGAAGAGTTTCCGGACCATTTGCTTGAACGGTAAGGTAAGCTTTCATTAAAATACCAGTGTACTGTTTTGCCTGAGGATTATATGAGGCTAAAGTACGACTTCTAATCTTATAAGTATATTCTTTTCCGTCCCTCCATCCATATTGGGGATCGGCAAAAGCCGCTCCGGCTAAAAAAAGATTAATAAAATTAAAGATTAATTTAGTATTAGTGTTATATTCCAAGAGTTACACATTATACAATAAATAAAATAAAATTTATATAATCATTTACTTTAAGTTTTACACTCAGTTCAAATTTTAGATTTAAGACGAAAATCATTAACCAACAATAGTAATGGACTAGTGAAAATTTTGAATAAATTAAAATATACTATTCTTAAAATTGAAAACTTCTTAAACTTTACTAATATTATTTGTGATTGAAAATTTAAAGTACAATTTTTTGTGACTCACCCAAGAGTAACAAAATGGCAGTTGACCACATCATCTTGTTCCTCGTCGAGTTGTCGGCGTGGAGTGATAAGTTCGATTACAGCCAGAGTATTTATAATAGAAATAGTGCTAAATCAGCGTTACCCTTAATCAGTACTTATTTAAATTTTTTAATTTATCAGAATATAGAAACACTGTATCAGTTCTGCACGCGCAAAGGATTTTTTTAATAAAAAATCATAACGCTAGTATCTCAACATTTCTCTTATTCGAATATTTCTTTATAAGAAATTATACTGTGTGAGGTCAAAAGGTGACACTTCGTCTAGTTTCTCGATAAGTCGTTTTCCCAATACACATGAGCATGCGATTAAAAGTTGCAACTTTGTACTTATCTATTTAAATAAACTTTGCATGTATCGTATATTCTACACGTGTTTCAAATGACGTGTGTTTTTCCTCCAAACAAGTCAGTATTTTTATAGCGATAAATTTCATTCATAATATCGATTTATGAATTAAGCTAGTTTTAAGAATGAAATAGGCTTTTCATGGATATATTTCTTAAATTTCATTCACGCACTATTTCTAAGTTAATGTGCTAATAAATACTCAATTCAAAATAAATTATAGTAACAAAATATTGAAAAAAAAGACTTGAAAAATTGCTCATTGCGAAATTTTTAAATATATGTAGAAACGGAATTTCATAATTCATTTAAATGTATAATAAACTGATAAAAAGTTGTATCTAATGACCAACATTCTAAAGATTTCTAAAATAAGTTGTTTAGTAGCACTTCATATTCATAATATAATTATAATACATTAAACTTTTGTTTTTTCCTTGATACATCGTTTCCTCATAGAGAAATCATCAACCGATTTTCGTCGAATAAGGCCTATTCTCTTTGTCACGTGACTAAAACTCAGTACCCTGATGGATTTTATTGTTTTTTTTATAACCGAAAAACGATTTTGAATTTTGAATTTTATTTCATTTTTTTACATCTTACAGACATTACTTAATATAATGAACTTTTCGCGAAAAGTTTTTTAATTACCTGCATTGACTTGAAATTTTAACTATTTATTACACTCATTTGAGATTATATTTGGTTAGAATTTAGAAGATTCCCTTCATTTTTTTTTTAGAAAAAAAAATTTACTTTAGAAAAAATTTGCGTTTTTATTGTCGGACAATAACAAGAGTAAAAATTATTTAAGTATCTTGAAATTTGGCACAAATGTACCTTTTATATATCGTTAAGTCGAGTTTATTCCCCAAAAGAATCGATCTATTTTAACCAAAGATATTTCAGATTAAAATTCAGAAAGTTGAAAGAGTATTAATACTACCAAAGACTTTAATTTGAGTAAAACTCATCGAACGGAATGCGGCTAAACATAAATAAACATTATTAAAAAAAATAAATACTATCATTTTGAGTATGGAAAAATATTTATATAACATATACAAACGAGCAGAGAAATAGATTTTTTTGTATTAAGTCAAATTGTTCAACGAACAGTAAAGGACAACGAATTTTCATTTATTTTTGAGAAAAAAATTACCTTTAAAAAAAGTAAATTTTGAGTTTTCGTACAATAACAAAAGTGAAAAAATCAAGCAATCGTCTTTTTTGCAGAGCGTTTTCTTAGAGAATATTTTTGGTCCGTAAAATTTATAATACTTATTAAAAAACTACATAGAATTATGATTAATATTAAGAAAAAAAGATTATCTTTATTGTTTTTTTGTAGAATATAAAATAATGGATTAAAATTTAAAAAAAGATCTTAAAATTTCATAATAATAATTGCTTTTTAATGATAAAACAATAGCAAGAGTAAACGTATAAAGTCACTATTCATTTAATATATTTTATAGTCTACTCCTATTTATTTCGCGAATATGTGATCAGGTTCTGATAAACTAAAGCTTATTTCTTTTTGATGATATTTTGGAGGTTTATAAAATTTTTTAAATAAGTTGATTTCCTTTTCTTATTTCAAAATAGTTCAATGAATAAAGTATAAAGCTACAAATTTGATTACGATATCATGATTAAAATTACATTTCATTTAGCTAATTTTTCTTCTAAGAGTACTGCCTGATTAATGTGCTAATGACAATGCTATAGCTGAAAGACTGCAAATCACTTTGCAAGTTATGTCCCTTATCTCGCATTTGTCGGACATTGGCAACAATTTTATACTCCATAATTTATACTTTAAACAAAATTTCAGAATTTGAAAAAAGTAAAATTTTAAGAAATTATTTTGTTTGTATCGACTAATTAATAATTGAAATAGCAAATTAGAAAATTTATTTGCTTTTTTAAAATCATGTTCAGAAAAAAATTCGAATGAAAATAATAAATTTGTAATATGAAAAGTTCAAATATCTTTCTTTTTTTTTCAAATTATCTAGTGAATGCAATCAGTAACAGTGTTTTATCAAAAAAATTGTATTCTCTAGTGCAAAAATAAAGCTGTTATTTCAGCAAGACCACAGCGTATCTTTGGCAAACTAACGAAAGTTATAAGCAAAAAAAAAGAAAAATACCTAATGAAAGTGACAATTTTAAGGTCTTTTATTAGTATTTTGTTCACATCAGATCGCCGGATAAACTAAATAAATTTGAAAATAGTTGTAAAGCGTGTTTATTGATCATTTTGTGAAAATTCATGATTTTTTTCATAAAATTCACTAGAAATAATAGTATTTCAAGTTTTTCATTTCCAGTAAAATCTGATGTTATAAAAATACAAAGTCACGAGTCAAATTTAATTTTAATTTAATAGCGAGTAAAAATTATGCATTTTGCTGTATTGTAACGGGATGGATACGGAAGGGTATATAAAAGTAAACGATGGCCTCGGGAATGGAACCCGAGCCATCCCGATGGAAGGCGGACGCCCTAAACACTGAGGTAGCTATCGCACTGCTGCCTGACTTTTGATTTGGTGTGATAATCGCATGTGTCGATATCACAGGGCCCTATCCTTGCGCCGGCTAGTGCCGTATCACACCTATAACATTACTATATAAATAATAATTTGCTGCTCGCTTAACAAAAAATTTTTATCACTTTCCTTTTATTATGGGGTTACTATTTTGTGATACAGGTGATACTAAAAACTCGTACTACCTCACCCCTCGTCGTTTCGGCTACTGAGCAGTGGGAATATCGGTATTTGGTACGAAGTCCTTAAGTCAGCTCTCTAGCTCTCGTACCCTCATCCTTTTATGGAAAACTTGGAAAAACTAATTTTAATAAACTACAACTTGACATAATTTCAATAAACTTGCAGATTATACTATATCATTATACCCTATACTAATACCATTTTTAATTTTTATTCTGTCTTTTCCACGACATCCAAGAGACAGATAATTAACCATATTTTTTAGAGGTACCTCTTTCTCTACTAAAGGATACCCCACGTTAAGATAGGCAAAATGCCACTGTCAATGAAAGTGAAAAATAACAGTGATTTCATATAAGTATACCAAAAAAAGAATTTTCTACGATTTTTCTTAGTACCTATCTCCCCTCCTTACACCAGTAAAGCTTAAAAGCCGTATTTCTGGACTTTATTTTTTTCTCCGGTTCCTTGATGTCAAAAATTCTGAAAAAAATATGAAAGAATAATCTAAAAAAATAAAAAAGAAAATTCATTTTTTCTTAATTTATTTTATATCTACAGGACGAACTACACCGCAAACTTCTATATTTTAATATTTTCTTTGTACGAGAATTTTTTCAGATTTTTCGGAATGGTGGGCAGTACTTAAAAATGCGAAAAACCCTATTTTACGGCCATTTTTTGGGCCTCTTATAGGCCTTAAATAATTGGTAGGGCCTTTACTGACTCTTAAATAAACAGACATATTACTTTTGGACAGACGTTGT
>JAWWEQ010049239.1:0-13918 GCA_035583055.1 Torymus tubicola
GCTGGGGGTGCATATATATATATATATATATATATATATATATATATATATATATATATGTGTGTGTATAACGATTTCTGTAGTAATAATGAATATAAGTGGATTGTTCTCATTTGCTCGAGTGCGCGTCGGTAAAAGTTTGATGTGTCGGCTTCGAATACATTATCCGTCTTATTGCTAACACTTATTAAATGGTATTCATTAGGTGCAATGTCGATGTAGCATAAAAATAAATAAAATCGGAAAATTTAATTTTTCAGTTACTTAGATTGATTTATTCACTACATATGTTACTGGCAAAAACCTTAGTATATAGAAAAGTATAAATTATATAATACGATTCTAAATCGAATGTGATTTTTTTATTACAAACTGAGATTTTAATCTTTTATAATCCTACAACCTTGCGTACCCAATATTTACATAATCAATAACATTTTATCTTCATTTTTGTTTCAGGTAAGAAAAATCCATTTTCATCTGTCTCGTACAAACTCTTCCCAAAGTCTCAGGAAACATTTCTGCCGGCCTTTTGAGGTAAAAAAAAATCAATCTCACAAGTTACGCTGCTCAGAAGACTCATGTATGTCCGTATTAATCCCTTATCTGATATCGACAGGATTGGGATGGGCGCCAAAGTTTCATGAAGGCAATTTTTTTCTATCTTCTCATCCCAGGTTCTTGCGCGTTTCTCAACTTTTACGAAATGTTGTATCAAAGATCTTTCCGTCTAAGTTCTGGCTCCCACGCGAAGAACTTGGCATGCACGCACGTACGCGCACGCGAGCATATGTTTCTTTGACATATTATTTCTGTTTTTTGTGTTGTGGATTACAAAAGTGGATACGGACGTAACATGGGAATTTGTAGCACTTTGGTGGAAGTTTGTTATTTCGTATTTGAAGATCTTGGTATTAAAATCAATACCAACGTATTTTTTTTTCTAAACTGTAATTTTACTTTACACCAATCTTTTTGTATAGATAAAAAGATTCAAAATTGTAGGAAATTGTGCTACTGTAAATAGTTGCTATTCCTAAAAAATAATCCTTACTTTTTGAACGATGACTGTTTTATCCAGTCTAAATTCATATGATTATATTATTCACCCTAGTTTGTAATAAATTCATCTAGTTTTTTGTCGGTATTTATTTTTCTTTTGCGAACAAATCATTATTAATCTCAATAACTTTGTTTATAATATGATTGCGAATAGGGGTTGGGACAGATAGATGTGAATTTTATTCAGAGGAAGCCTATAAATTCTTAATAGAAGCGAAAAGGGTACATTTTTATGGAAACGGAGGAGTAGGGTAATTTTCTAAGGGGATGCGGCAGTAGATTTAGTGTATGGATAACGTTGAATTGATATTTACATAAAATTTTGATCAGGGCTGGCTTACTAGCTTTACATTTGATTAGATTGGACGTATTGCTTGAGTCTGGCATTTCCAATTAACTACAACTTTAAATTACAAGAAGTTTACTAGTTAAAGTAAACATTGACTTTAAAGATTTATATCGTTATACAGATTCTACTTCACTAGATTAGTTAGTCATCCATGAACAATGAAATTCATCATTAAAATAGTCTAATAATGTTGTCTGGAGAGTCGATCGAACCTCGCCATGCTGAATAAACTTTGTCAAAGCCGAGAGCTTAATCAGCCTAAGCAGATCTCAACGTATTGGGCGACCCTCCTCCACTTTATGACGCAAGCGTATTCCCATCGCCTATCTCTGATGCGCACACGACATAGCAGCCTACGCATATACACGTACACTTGCACGCGCGACCGACGAATACCGTTTCGTCTGTCAGCCGTCTAAGGTGGATCAATGTGCCTAACCCCTCCCCCGAAGCAAAAGAAGAGGAAAAGCGAACGATATTACCATCGCGCCGCCATCCAGGATATCCGTAATCGAAAAGGGATCTTTCTTCCTCCTCTCCGTTTAGCTGCTGCCGAAAATATCTCCCGACCTGTTTGGCGACGGGATCATGTGCCTCGATACGGAGCCCCCTTCTCCCTCTTCGGCTAGCAAACGCTCTTCTGACCCCTCGGTGCGTATATATACTTTTCCTTCACCTTATCCAAGAGCTTCTTTCGTTCTCCTTTCCACTCTCTACGTCAAATACGTTATAACGAGGTCGAAGAGCAGTAGCCTCGTGACACAGGAGAGAGGGAGATACGTCACGCGACGAGTGCGTGCTGTCACGTCGACTGTTGTTTCCCTTTAAAAATCTACGCACATACAGCACTACACCCCTTATGTCTCGATATTGCACGACTGGTGTAGTGCTGCCTTCCACGAAAGAAAGAATCACCGCATGTCTTTCTTTTCTCGTTGACGTGCAGAGGGGGTAGTAGGAAGTCAGAAGAAATAAGCTGTTGTGTTCGTCCCGGAGGGTCGCAGTATGTAGACGTGACGTTTAATGACTTTTTTATTCTAACGACGCCATTCGAGGCTCGTCACTGTTCTCGCACGGAAGAGTAACAGATACAATATGTTGTTGTCTGTGCGCCTTTGGTAAATAATGATCAATTCATTAAGATACTAAGTTTTAATTTGATTTTATTTACGGGTTTTACGTAAAGATTCTTCTTGGTGTTGTAACATTTCATAAAAGAGAAAGAGAACTGATTTATGTCCTCGTTTTATTTCCATTTTTATGGCTTTTGTTGGGAACTAATTTCTCAGAAAGATGACTCTTTGATGTTGATGCAAATTCGTGACCTTTAACTTTTCCAGCTCTATAAATTGTTGAATTTCTGCATTTTGATCCCATAATTTTATTCTTCATCTTCTACACGTGTCTTTAATTCAGGACCACCAATTTCTCACCGAAGGGTTATTAGTGGAACATCATCTTACAAACGAAATTACAACCTAGTACTGTTAAGAAAAACCGTCTATACCTTTCTTCTCTCCATTAGTCGACTACTTTGTAATTCAGTAACCCATATTTTTCCGTAAAAGCCTTCTTTTCCTCCTCCTTCACCTCGAACACCCTTAATCCCGATAAATATAACTTTTACTCCCATAGGGTCGCCAACTTCCTCTCGACACCCAAACTTCCACGCATGAATCTTCTCTCCTTGTCGTCCTTGTCGCCGCCCTCGTGAGCGAGAGAGAGAGAGAGAGAGAGAGAGAGAATTTTCAGCGTGATTTACATCATGGACATACTCACACACATACATACATACCTGCTACTCTGGACGGACTCGATCAATCATCCCTCTTATTGTCATACGCGTGCATTATCGAGTGCGTCAGAAGATCCTTCGGACCTACAGTTTCTTTCAACGGCTCTTCTTTGTATGTGTACGAATGTGTGGGTATAGTATATAATATATAGTAGGGGGAGAGAGAGAGAGACGCTGGACGTTGGCCGGCAGATAAGCCTAATCTCGCAGAGGCGTTCGATCGGAAGAAGAGCTGGCCGAGCATCGGGGTGGGATGAACCGTGAGAGGGGAAGTCCGAGAAAGAGAGATACAGACAGAAAAGGGAGAGAACGAACGTTTCTTCTCTTTCTTACCTTCACGCGCGAAAGCCAGAATCGCGGATCAGCTGGATTCGCTGATGGGGGTGTTATCTGTTAACACATGGTCAGTTCGCCGAAGAGACAGAATTCGTATCTATCTGTCTTCTCTCGAGCTTTGATTTTCGCTTCGCTCTCTTTCCTTCTCTTCCTTTCTTCTCCGGCAGAATGTCTATAGTTTTAATCCGGTCCTAGTTACTTCGCGTCGATTATCGACATCGCGGGAAGGAAATGCAGAGCTGTTGTTTTCTTTTCTCGATGGCAGCGTGGTCGGAATCGCTGACGCTGAGGTTGTAGAGTCTTGGGTTGCTTGTCCGAGGCGGAAGAGACAGTTTGACGTATCGTGCCGGACGATTTATCGGCGTGATTCGGGTAATGACGGACGTTCGTTAGGAAGTTCTTTCTTACTTAGCAGACTTGTCGCGAGGATAATAATTGAAGGTCTTACTTTTGAAAGTAGATAAACCCGTTTTTATGAAATTCCAAAAACTATGTCAGTGATTTATGATGTCAATAATGATCGTACGAATGTGCCATTAGCTATGTGAATGGATATTTTTATCTGTGATTTCGTTTGTCGAAAAAGTCGAATAGATGACAGTAATATTGATATTACTATTTATTATCAAAAGATTTTTAATATTGCTATTTTATTTGGTTATCTAACCGTTTACAATGGGAAACTGCTTTTACGCTCAGAAATTTTCCTCTACTTTACTTGAAATTGAACAATCCCGGCAACACACAGAACAGAGGCAATTATTCCAATCTCCATGCGCTCTCTCCTCTCTTTCTTTTCTGACAATAAAATAAATATTCCCTGCCACGTCTGTTCCTTCGGAATAACTGCAGAATTTCCATGAGAAAGGAACCCGTTCGCTGCAGGCGCGATTTTTTCGCGTTTTCCCGCTCGGAAAACGCCTTAACGAAAATTCAAATCAGCCTCTCGTCCCCCCTTTCACGTCTCATTCTTATTCCCCGAGTACAGCTTTCTCTTTCTCTCTCTTTCCTCCATCGTATTGCTGCTGCCTCGCCCGCAAGGAAATTGATGTTTCGCGCACGTTGGCCACTTAACGCGAGCGAGAGCTCATCCTCCCTGCGCGAGGTCGTCTCTTCATTCACGGAAGTCTTACTGAAATTGTCTTTTCTTGTCGCCTTGCCGTTCCCTCTATCTCCCCTTCGCACCTTTTACCTCGGCGCTAAATCACGAGCCTCCCGATATCAGCCAAGAGGAAAAGAGAGAGAGAGAGAGGGAGAGTAGTGGATATCCGTCCGAGATTTACTTTCGCGCGGGTGGCAGCGCTCGATTTTCATCCTCCGCGGGCGCTCCCGCGACGAGTCGTCATATCTTTTCACCTTGCTTTACAGCCTTGATTTTTCTCTCGCTCTCTCTCTCTCTCTCTCTCTCTTTCACATACACTCGCTCGTATATGTACCGGGGACGAGCGACACGGGTGTAAAATAAAATTTTCGTCGATGGAATTGGTTCGTTCGACGCTCCCTCCCATCTTTGCGAGCTTTATGTACGCGAATGGCGGAATAAAAATGTATAAAAAGGATGTATAATAAATATATAAAAGTTACGAAACTATAAATTTTACGGTAGGTTATAAAGACAAAATAACTTACTGGCGCCAATGAATTCCTCTGGGTATGGTGCCCGGGGGCGACGGAAAAGCGATGACATGGACGGCGAATGAAATGAAGGTTAAAATTCATTACAAATAGTGAGAGCGGTTATATCAATACCGAAGATTATGCTCGTAAAAATAGAAAGTAATTTTGTTGGATTGATGATAGAGGATAGGTTTATTAGTGTTAATCTTTATAAAACTTCCAAATAATGGGAATTTAACCGACTGATAAAAATGAAAAACTGCACAAATTGAATGACGCTTCAACGGATCGCTTATTAACAATATTATCGAAACTCAATGCTTCTAAATAGGTTTTCATATAGTAATCAGTATTAAAATAAATATTTCAAATTTAATATCCATCAAATGGTCACACCAGTCAAAACATATCCTTCGACATTGCTAAAACAACTATTTCCTTTAATGATCACCTTCCACCGTACTGAAAAATTCCTTGACGCTTGTCAGCCATCCTCAGTCCAACAGTTTCCAACATTTTGTACCGCCATAAACTAGACGACCTGTAAGCCCCGAAATTATTTTAAACTATCATCAAAACGACTGAGTTGCGCTAACCTATAAAACTCCTTCTCCTCACCTCACGACAATGACAACAGCAGCAATAGCAGCAACAACAACAACGCGAGACCCATACGCCCCGTCGCTTTATCTTTATCGTCGAGGCTGTCGTCGTCGTCGTCGGCGTGCGAATTCCGCGGGGAGGACACGCGAGCATTCTACAAGTTGCCCTGCGCTCTCGCGTTATTACCAATAGGAGGTAATGGCTCCTGCGGGTGTCCGAGCGTCGGCGTATGCACACACTTGGACGAAATGAAAAGTAATAATATCGATGCCGAGGGACATGGTGGCAGATGTCTATATACAATATATGTATGTGTATGTGTGTGTGCGTGTGTGTGTGTGGAAGCTCTTTTAGGGTTGGTAGGCGGAGTGCAGAGATAAATCATTTGGAGGGAGAATTTTTTTTGAGGGTGGCGGTAAATATATCTGCGTGGCGGGTGAGTTACGAGAGAGAGAGAGAGAGAGAGAGAGAGAGAGAGAGAGAGAGTTTTGGAAGGGGAGGTAACGTTGTAGTAGTGGTGGTGGTGAAGAGATTTTTTAAATAGGAATTTTACGGGAAATCTCATTACATAGTACTACTATGTGTAAAACCTAAGGGCTAATAACCTATTATTATACTATGTTCAAACTTTATTTCGATTTATCAGTAATTTTTTTAATTAAACAAATTTTTTTCCTTTGGAAAATATGTTTAATGTAAAATATAAAAGATATGTAGTGCAATTATTTTACAAACATAACATAAAGTAATCATATTACACAAATTTAAAAACTTTAATGTGAAAAATATACGAGAACACGTTTTTCCTGCAGCTCCATAAATCACCTCGAGACGTGATACACCAAATGAGACACGTGTACTCTTCATAAGTTAGCTCAGCGTGGGTATATTTGGGTCAGGACTGGCTCTAAAATATCAAAGCCGGCAAAAGGGACGAAGAAAACGCGATAAAGAGAGAGGGAGAGAGAGAGAGAGAGAGAAAAGTGTATCTCACCCATCGCAGTCTGACGAATTTATGACCTCATCCTTGCAGCATTCGGTCTACGCAAAGCGGAAGCAAATCTTTATTTGACGGGGCGAAGGAAGGGGGGCAAAGAAAGCGCGCTCGCGTAGCTAGCCGCAAACGTAGCGCGCGGGACGGTTTACTTTTCGCGGCGTGAAGTGCATAAATAAATGAGAACGTCCTCGACTGTTTCCTCCCCCTTCTCCCTGTCTTTTGTCTATATATATATACACGTGCGGTGAAGTCGGAGCTTGGTGGTCTGGGGAAAAATTTTTCGCGCGGAAGCGAGGCGCCGACAGAAGTAGATTTCGCCTCGTATAAGAAAAGGCGGATGAGAGACAAAGAGCTGAGGCAGAGGAAGAGAGCGAGAGAGAGAGAGGAAGATTTCCCTTAGCTCTGGGCAAAGTCTCGAGAACGGCCATAACTTTCTAGTGCCTTTCTCATTTTTGCCGTTTTATACCCCCGTGCGCGCGCGCGCTCGCTCGCGAGTGAGAGCAGCTAGCTTTTTCTCTTTCTCTCTCTCCTTCTCTCTCTTCGTCTCTTATTCCCGACGCGCCGGCAAGGAGTCAGCGTTGCTCCTCTTCCTTTTTCCCTTTGTCTTAATTGCCTCCTTCTTTTGCGGCTAAGTTGACACTCGCGCAGCCGGCCAAGCCGGAGGTTCTCTAAGTAAAAATGTATTAATTCCATGACTTTTTTCCAAGGCCTCCATTAAGGGCGCGTTTATTTCCCCCTGTTTGCGCGTTTAATTTCTTTTTTTCTCTCTCTGTCTCTCTCACTCTCCCCGGCTCTTTATACTATTCCGCGAGTCTGTCGTCGGAGGCGCGAACGGTTAAGAGACGGTATTTTACTATGGACTAAGAATTGTAAAGAATGGTGATGGAAACGTTCGAGCAATGTTTAATTTACGCGTGGTTATTAGACTGTTGGGAAAACATTTTTCTGCGGAAAGTGTTGCGATATAAAGTTTTCATCCTGTTATAAAAATCGTATAATTAGCAATTTGAAAAACCTCAATCGGCTAAATTTTAAGTCTGCTTCGGCTCACCTTGCGTTCCGGAGAAGCGGAAAGAGACGGGGGGAAGGGATAAAACTTGATCACATTAAAGTTTCGAAAGTTCAAAGCGAAAGAGGAGGAAATTTATAATTTCGCTGAACTTTGGGAAGAAATAAACGTGGTAATACGTGGAGGCAGTTTTTAAAAAAGTTTTGAAATATGCGGATGTACCGGGAACTGCGAATTAAGGAAAATCTAGTTAGTCAATTATAAATTGCACCAGTACATTTTGGTCTCGTTTTTTAAAACTTGTTTTCACAGCTGGCTCTTGAGTTTTGAAAATTTTTTACTAGTCTATCTTTTTATATTGGCTATTACTTTCATCATACACCTACAACCTAACATCTTTATACCGATGTGGAGCTTATCTTGATATCATATCCTCCTCATTGCTCATTAACTTACATATCTGTTTATTATAACCATACTTATACAAAAAATTACATTTCGAAATTATCTTACCAAACGAGTTTTTCGAAAACAGCGATCTCACTTCGCAAGTGTAATTTTGCACTAACTATTTTATCCAACAAACAAGCTATAATCAACTACTTAACCTAATTATTTGAAACACACACTCATTCACCCCAACTCGCTCTCCTCAACCAGCATGGCTATCATGCTTCTCTTAGCACACGCAATAAAACTCACATCCCCTCTCGAAATCTTGCTTTACCGCACTCTTCCTTGCGTCTTACGCCCGTCGTCCCGCACTGCGACGAGGACGACGACGGGGTAAACGTACTACTGCTACTCTTCCCTCTGTCTTCGCGTACCAGCGCGCGACAATTAATTTCAGCAGTTTCGAGGACCGACCACTGCCGCCGCGTACACGCCATCAATTACACTCGCCGCCCGCTGCAAGCTCCGATGCACTCGAGAAGGAGCAGTAGCCGAGGTTGAAAGTAACGACGGGCTGTGGGAAGGAGGAGGATTTACACTTGGCTATTGGTTTTGGGGACTCGGTGTATTGCAGGTCAATGGTAGTGGGAAGAAGGAAGGGGTTCGAGGTTACGTAGGTGGAGGTGGTTTTCATTTTTAGTATTTCATTATGACTTGAAAGTATATTATGGCGAAGTTAGTAGAACAATTGTATTGTAAGAAATTGTGTGTAATATCAAACATAGGACTTTACTAATTAAAAAAGAAACATATGAAATAAAATTCTTAAGAACTAATCCTTAGTAAAGTTTCTGTTAAAAAATTCGTTGTTGTCAGTATTGGCATTAAAGCAGAAAGAAATCTATAGCAATTAAATGACCGTAGTGCGTACATATCATTCACTGAAAACAGGTTATAACGTGACTCTTCAAGAATATGAACAAGTACGAACAGATATATATGTTCTCATAAGTAGACGCGAATATCGAAAAAAGTTTTCTATTGTAAACTTTGAATTTAGATCAGCAAGTGGAATGATCGAAGATAAGTCAGACAATGCATCCTACTGAAGTATAACCTACTTATTAACTTTTTTTCTACAAAATAAACCTATAGATTTTCACCTTGTATTACTTCATCACGCACTTGTTAGTAAGTAAGTAATTAAATATACACACCGCAGAGTAACTTGTTCAATTAAACTTCACCGCGTTATACACACACACAAGTTGTAATCTACCACCACATCCCAACATTCATACCTTTAAAACCGGCCTGAAAATTTCCCAACACCTCGCCTCTCGCTGTTCTCGAAACATTCTTCACCTTCGCATCCCTGTACACACCATCCCTTACTCCTCCCTCCTCTCCTTCAGAAAAAAGTAAGTTATTATTAGCTGTCGCAAGCTCGCACACTCCCCATGCGCATATATACACACACACGCACACACATGTACACACAGTTTCGACGGAATTTGATGTATGGCCCATCTCTCTTGCTCTCTTTCTCTCCACCCTCTGGCCTACTTTCCCCACCTCTTTTCGCCAGGAGAATCTCCGCGAGCGCAAGAGCCTTCGCAAAGAGGAAAATAACACGCGTGTCGTTTGTCACTTGCGAGGCTGGCCCCTACCCTCGCGCGTTCTATTTTGCCCCTCCCGAAAAGTCGAGAGCTCGAGTACGAGAGCTTTTTACGTGTGTGGGTGTGTGTGTGAGCGCGTGTGTGAGGGAGGTTTGAAAAGCGAGAGGTTTTGCTAGAGAGAGAGAGAGAGAAAGGAGATTTGCGGTGTAGGTGGGATATGGCGGTGCAGTAGAGGAGGAGGAGGAGGAGGATGCTAAATGCGTTTCTAATGTCGGGATGAGGCTGGGCTAGAGGGATATTTTTCATGTGAGAGAATGGTGGAAAAAGAGCTGGTGTGGATTTTTAGCTAGAGTTTGGGTGGTAGTGGGTTTATAATTTTCGAGATATGTTTTAAATGTTTTCTTACAATTAGAAGATGCTGTGAGGAAAATTATGTTTTTTAGGGAATTTCATTGCAATGTTTGTTTCTTTTTTTAGTGGTCTTTTTCCACGAAATTTATCTCGTTGTTTTTACAACGCATTTTTCGAAACTTTATCGTTATATTGTTTTCTAGAATTTTCTCGGAATTTTTATGATATTTATATTTTCGACCATTATTAAACTGTAACTGGTTGTTAGTGTCCGTCGTAATTAAACGTTTGAACAACGACAAAATAACGTGCTAGGTCAGTCACATTTGTTTTTTATTTTATTTAATATTTTCGTTGTTCGGGTTTTACTTTGTAATGAACGAATACCGAACAAAGGTACACAATTTTTCAAGTTTATGGAAGCATAAAAGAAAATTGTAATGCATGAAATGAAGGCAATGTCTATTTCATGTATATATTAAAAATACCTATTTAACGGTCTTTGTAACTGATGCTAATTAACTGTTAAAACTATTGTAACGATTGTTTTTACTTATGCAATAGTATTGATTGATTGGAGCATCGAACGCGTAACGATTAGGCTTTTAGTCATAGCACAATGTTTTTGTATGACCTAGTTCTTTCATACACTGCATTCCATTCATCCAAAACATTGAAGACATTTTTTCAACCACCATTTCATTTCCAACATCCGCTTAAAAAAAGAAATGCTGAAAAAACACACAAAGAAATCTTATTAATTACCACACACAAACCAAATGAAAAAAGCCACGTCATTCCGACGTTAAAAATTCTTCTCCCTCTTTATCTCTCGCCAGGCGCGTGGGGCTAACCTACATCCGCAAATTATGAATATTCTCCTCTCCGCCTCGGCGCTGCCACAAAAGCAAATTCATCCTGTGTAACGTTTACATCGCACTTCTGGGGTTACCCCCGCGAGTCTTACAAAAATCTCTCTTTACCTACACCGCGGCGGAAACTGGGTTAAAACACGCGAAAAAAAAGAAGAAGATTCCTCGAGCGAGAGCTCAACGATAGAGAGAGAGAGAGAGAGACGTGCACAGAAATACTTCGTTAAACGCGATTTTTTAGAGCGCGTGAAAGACCCTCTTATCTCTCCGTTTCGAGGCAGCGAGAGAAGGAGAAGAGAACTGCACGGAATTTCTTTTTTATCGCGGCAGGGCGATGCTTGATTTATGCCTAACGCGCGTCCTCTTTTATTCGCGTGTATACGAGCGCGCTTCGGCCGTTTCGTCGCGCGCGCGATTTTATTGCCCAGCGAGTACTTTTATTGCGAGAGGCAAATGAACGAGGGTAGAAGGGTTCGAAAAGAGGGCTAAATAATCGTGGGATAAGGGGTTGGAGGTATATGCTTGTTTCACTCGCTCGTTTGTCACTATACCTCGCTTATTCTCTCTGCCTTTTCGAAGTTTTATGTGTCGTCGAGGGCGGAGATGTGTACAATATAGCTTTAAATTTTCTTCGGTGGAGTGGATATCAGCCGATGCGAGGGCGTAAATTTTGATAACGCGGGGATAACGCGAAAGTATGGAATCATGACAAATTTCAAATTCACAAATGCCATTACGCGCTTTTTGACGTTGACTAAAAAATGTACAGTCGTCGGGGATTTTTTTTTATCAGGCATGCAAACTGCACGCTTGTAAATGTCGACATTGTTGCAAAAGCGTGCTTTTCGATTCACTGACCTAGAAACATCGATGTTCTTCAAAATTTCAGTTTTAAATCCTTTTCTTTGAGCGAGAACAAAAAAAAATGTTTGTGAATGCCGTGGCCTAATTTTCCCTGAAAATTCTCTTGTATCTCTGAAGTGCTCTTTTATTTATTATTGATAATAATGTCATACGTATTGTTGCAACTACGTAATCGGAATGAACACACTTTCAAATATTCTACTTGAAACTTTATCTCTAACACAAAGTATACATTTACAATTCATTCTCTTTTTCCGTTTTTCCACAACCAAGTGCAAACATTGTACTGGTTGTATGTATGAAGTCATAACATCGTAGCGACTTTATCCCGTACAATTATAACACTTTTCTCCCTCCCTCTGAATAATTAACCCTCAACAACGTAAACCACACTATTATCCGACTTCTCTTGCAATCACATATGCTATCAATTATATACAGTGTATATAGTTCAGTAACCTAAACATACCCAACGTCGCTTCATCGATCACGCACGCTTCAAAAGCTGCGTACAACCACCACCGCCATCTTACGACTTGCGCAATTTCCCCCCGGTCAATCTCTCCTATACGCTATACCTACTACTCGCGCACTTTATACGCCCCATAAAAAAGGGAAACCGCACATCACCTCTGCCCCGTAGCTTATATCACGCGCTTAATAAAGACGTATCGCCGGCGACACACACACACAAACTTTCCCCTAATACTGCTAGCGAGAAAAAAGAAAAGAAAAAATACACCCCACAACCGCCACTGTTTTGCCTACCCGTGCATTAATTTTTATTACTTACCTTTTTTTTCATTTGCCTTCGCCGACGCCTGCCAGACGACGCTAATTACTCCCGGCGCGCAATTATACCCGCGCGAGGAAAAGTGCGTTAATGGAAACGTGCGCGCGCGGGTGGGTAAAAGTTTTGGCCTCTCGTCCGAAAGTGCTATGCGTGGCCCGTGCCGGTTTATTAAAAAGTGAAAGAGAATGAGGAAGTTCGACGATAATGCGCGCGACAACTGCATGTTTTTGGGTTTATGAGTTGTTATCGGTCACGTGTGTGTGTGTATGTGTGTGTGTATGTGAGGGAGAGAGGAGAATTTTACGGGCAGTTTTGAACGTCTTTAACGAGGAAGTTAATTATGGCAGAAGCTGGTGGTTAGGCTCGTTCAAAGGAACTGGCCACGAAGGTAGTTAGGCAGAATTTATTACCGTGGTTGGCTATTTCTAGGCGGTAATAGCGTGTTATGGATTACATTAAAAATATACCAAAGTCTTTCTGTTTAATACCATTTTCTTTTCTCTCTTTGTATTAAAGATGAGTCACGCAAATAAAGCCATACCATGAATCGTATTGTCTAACGCATAAGTTTTACCATATGGGCAAATCTACAAATCTTTTAACATTCGACGTATTGCAACACATTACCTGCTTATACGAAAACTAACGATGTCATGCATCTGCAGTATTTTTTTTAAGTTTCTATAGATAATAACTAACCTTTTTGTTCAATTACATTCACAGAAATGTATTTAATTAACCCTTAGAAAAAAATTGAAAACTGTAAATTTCTTGTTCGAAAATTTTTAGTTCTTAATGCTTTTTCTATGACGCCCCTTCGTATTTTGTTACACTCGTCAGTATTTTAGGTATTTCTTCATAGAGTGTAACTGTACTTTTGGCATTGTTCATGTGCCTATTATAGTTGAAAAGTTCCGGAGCTACAAATTCGCGTATTACATTTTTATGATTTTTCATTTTTCAACAATCTTATAGTAATAACTTATGCACCCCTATGTCTATTGAAAAATTAACTTAATATACTTCATTTTGGTTCAAAATGGAATACTGAACACGAATACCTATAAGTGTGCTATCAATATTCTACACGCAGCAACCACTGGAAAATGATTGTTGAAATCGTAATCGATTGTCGAAATTAAGTTTTTATGATAGCACACGAAAAATATTTGATATATTTGCGATGTATAAAGTGTAATCGGAAGGGCTTAATGAATATAATTGTAGAGAAAAAGGCACATTAAAATTCTATACATAT
>JAWWEQ010049240.1:0-13918 GCA_035583055.1 Torymus tubicola
CAACGAGTACATATATGCCTGCATATATATATATATATATATATATATATATATATATATATATATATATATACGCGCACTTCGACGTGTGGTGCCGACGACTTGCCAATTAAGCATCTAGAGCGCGCGCAAGGAAGGGGAGAGAGCATGAAGTAGTCGAGCTTTTTGCCAGAATTTCCGGTGGCTATTTATCAAACGGGAAAGATTCGTATCGCGCCCCGCGAGTGCAAGAAGGTCTTGACTGCGGTGGTGGTGCAGGCGGCGGCTGTTATACTGCGGTTCCAAGAGAAGAAATGAAGATCGAACGCGACGAGGATGTGTGCCGGGGAATTTTTTTGTTATGCTTGTAAAAGTGAGGATGAACGCGAGGGTAAAAGTGTGGTTTAAAGTCAGTAATTTGTTTATAATTATATTTAACCAGGAGAATGCAGTACGTTCGATTCTTGGTTTTAGCTTACAAAAAAAAATTAAAGTTTTCGACAAAAAGTCGATTCGCGATATTTCTACATCTGAAAACTTGTCCCAAAGTTTAAGCTGAATCCAGGATTCTCCTGGTAAGTTTGATGTAAAATATTTATACGTTGTACAAGCTACCTGCGTATACAACGAAATATAAGAACTGCACCTACACCAGAGTAAAAGGATTTATGAAGCCACTTAATGTTTAAATAAATAAATAAAAATGATTTTGTTTGTAAATAGTGAATAATGAACTATTGATTTGAAGTAAATAGTCAATGTATATTGGAAAACAACATAAAATCAAAATAATCACGTGCTATATGTCTATCACGCTTTTACAAGGAAATAATTTGTAAACAGTAAATAATCGAATATTGATTTTTTTAAGTAACTAAAAATTACGGGGAAGCGAATGCGCAGCCAAAACTAATACATGGTAAAAGGGAGCGGTTCTAATCTGAAATCATGGAAACATGGTGTCACAAAGCTAGTTCTAAAGTAAAAAAATTTTCGTTATATGTATAATTCAATGTATTGATTTTTTTTATGCGATTAAAATTAGGCAGGCGTAAACATGCGTTTAAAAACTATACAAATCTATTTTGTTCAGGGTTCTCAAGAAAAAAAAATAATTATAAACATGTGTAAAAAAAGAAGATATTTTCTAAAATATCTGCAAAATAATTATAATAGCAAGTATGCGATTCATAAACAGGAGGTAAGATTTAAAATTTAAAATGGTACAAATGACAAAATTACCTTTTTGAATTTTACGATAGAATACGAGAAAAAAAATTATATGTAGGATGTTTTGAATTTAAACTTCCTTTTTGAGCGAAAAAATCTGTTAATATTGAACAAATTAACAATGAATTTCAATTCAATTAATAATGAAAATCCAAAATATTTTATACACACTTTTATTCTTGTAATTTTTAGTAGAATTCGACAATATTTTTTCAAATTTAAGTAAACCTATTTTTGAGATATCAAAAAAAACTAAATGAATTTTCAGATTAGAAAACGATCATGTCATGAATTTTTTGGTGGGGATAGTCCGGATCGAACTTTCTCAATTTAAATTTTTCATGTGCCTGTATGCAAAAACATATACACACGACTTTGAAAGTTTTTTTAATAAAAAACTGAAAAAAAATTTACAAAAATATCTATTCTTATATTTAGTATGACATTCTCGCGAAGTTTCAAGAAAATCAATTTTCTGACCCTCGATTCGACAGAGAATCACTATATACTATTTCTTAACGCAATTACTAACATTTTTTATGATTTACAATTTATTTATTTAGACTAATTTGGTGATAATTTTTTATGCGACATAGGCAATGTTTGAATAAAATTTTATATTTAAACTCTACACTATCAAGTGATCAATTAATTTTGGGACGTTCAAATAAATTAACACATATATAATTACTATTAATTCATTTGACGTATCAGCTTTTTGCACACTCAGTAAGATAATTCATTTTTCTTTTACTTTCAAACCAAACGAAATCATCTCATAATTAACAAAAACACCGCCGACTTATCGTCACCTCCCCCTCTCCACAGCGTCGGCCTTTGTCGGCAAAACAAACCCTCGCCGTCGCTGTCGGCACACACACACACACTCCCAGATCTCGACTCGTCCTTCCGCCCTCGATCCAACTACTATCCCTGCGATCTTCCGCGAAGAAGGCCCGGAAAAAAGTGTGCAACGATCGAGCAGCAAGTGCAGTATACGCTCTCTCTCTCTCTCTCTCTCTCTCGTGTATATCAAGTGTCACAAAAGTGCCGCGCACGTGCGGCTTAGCTTTTTTCGTCAAAAAATTTTTGACAGCTCGGAGAAAACGACTCTATTCCGATGGATGATCTTGTATGAGAGAGAGAGAGACGGATGGGGAATCGGTTTATGGATGTACGCGGAAGGGAGAGAGCTGCGGCGCTTCTCAGGGAGATTTTTAGTACGATTTTGGAGAAAGTATAGGGCGATGAGAGAACTGCGCGCGCGCAGGTTTTATTTGTTCTGGTTAATTGAAAAAGTGGAGGAGGGAAAAAGGTTTTCGGTGAGTATTACAGTGTATATCGGAATGAGGATTTAAGGGAAAGTGTATATTATATGAATATGATGTAGAAAGTTAATGGAGCTTGCGAGAGTTGAAGGACGGAAAATATGAGAAGCTTATATATACAAAATTATATTATTTTTCGTCGAACGGAGTCAAAGAGAAAGTATAATAATTGCTGTGACTTTGTATTTCAACATCTACGGTTCCCATAGTCAATTTTCCGTTATTTTGACAGCACAGGATGAAAAAAGGGATAATGCGAAAAATATTGGAGTCGTTAAGGTTTTGTTTAGGAGGAAAATCTTTGCTCCACGTGTGTGTGGAACGAATGTAACTAGAAGTGTCTGAAGAAATGGGTTCGGTCATAAATTTCATTGCCGGTCGTTTCATGCTTTTCTGGCATTTCATCTTTTGTATATAGAAATGAAGACTCGTCTTTTAAAAGAAAATCTTTCCCAAGTAAATATATATACGCATAATATAATTTCTTTTTTACATAAACAAAGAAATATATAGTATAAATTATATTTACAAATAATTTATTAATTTTAATAATCTATATAATTCATTTCAATTTGTACCACCACTATTAAAAATCAACAAGATTACATCTCTATTCAACCCCATAAAATCTCATCTATATACATCCCACCTTAACCGCGCGCCATAAAAATCTCGAACCCACTTCATATATGTATAACCTACCGCGCCCAACCCGCGAATAAGCTATTACACGCAATTACGGTAGCCAATTTCATAATCGTTTCTATATATATACTCACACACATCTACAGGTACATCTAAACCTTATACCCCCGATTCGTCACCTCAACCATATAATATACGCTATATACGCGTGTGCAATCTGAATACGCAGGCGCGTATAAGGTCGCGCGTTCAGGCCGTCATAAAAATCGGCACGCCGCCGTTGCGTCAAATTTCTCGGTCGCGGCCTTCGGATGTTATTTTGACAAGCGGTTGAGATTTACAGTACCGAAAAAAATTGATTTTTTTCGCGCGCTCGCACGGCGGTAGAGTTCGCCGTACGATTTGGCCTATTAGACGAAACAAGAAATGAGTTTACGAGCGGTTGAACGCGTGGACCGCGCGTGCGCGCACGCGGCACGATTGCATTGGGAGAGAGAGAGAGAGATGAATTGGATCGTTTGCTTCGCGACATGGGTGGGTTTGCGAACGTTGGAATGATTGGTTTATTTTTCGTGGTAGTGCGTGGTGTTAGATGTTCTATTTAAATATGAGGATGGAGATATGTAGGTGTGTGGGTGCGATTATATACATATGGGATATTTCAGGTGAAATGAGCAGCTCAAAATTTTAAAATTGCTCAAAATTTGTAGACACTTAATTTTTTATGAAAAAAACATGTTCTTAAATATTTAGAGCAATATTTCAATAATTACAAAAGTTATTGCATATAAAAAATTGTTATTTTTTGCAATTTTTGGTGAAAACTCAACTTTTGCCATTTTTTTATTCAAAATCCTGAAACTTTTTGTATAGAACACTGATTGGGGAAAAGTTTGAATTTTACTTCTAGAATGTAGTCATATTTTTTTATGACCCCTTTTGAAAGTCTCTGATTAGCTGCTTTTCAGTGTACCTTTATTAGAAAAAGATAGTGCTATGTATGAATATTTTTTGTTCGACAAATTCTTTTCTGATTCTGTATTGTAAACCCTTCAACATAAGCCCTGAACCAAGATGAGAAACGTCTTCAGAAAAAAGCTATGGTTTTATAAAAGATGTAAAAATAGTGAAAAAACCCTTTTTTGACATGACTAGCGGACTGAAGTTTACTTATTACTGACTTTCATGTGTTTATTCCACAGAAGTTTGTTTTTATGCTGCTTCTTTAATAAAGTATGATTATATTTTACACCACAGCTGTAAAATATAATCATAAAAACTATTCATTGCATTAATAATAGCAACTAATAAACTATTGCAGGTAGCCCGTATAACACATGACAAGAACTTGTTTGTCGACAAATTTATTCTCTATACTACTTATAAATCTATAATAGTTTTTAAGACAGTATCTAAAGTATCAATTTAACTAATTAAAAGTATAAAAAGCATAAAATTATGTATAAGTACAATAGTTAGCATAAAAACAAAATTCTGTGGAATACACATGAAAGTCAGTAACAAGTAAACTTGACTCCGCCAGTCATGTCAAAAAGTGGGTTTTTTTTTTTACTATTTCTACATCTTTCAAAAATTCATAGCTTTTTTCTGAAGACGTTTCCCATCTGGGTTCAGGGCTTATGTTAAAGGGTTTACAATACAGAATCAGAAAAAAATTTGTCGAACAAAAAATATTCATACGTAGCACTGTCTTTTTTTTTGATAAAGGTACACTGAAAAGCAGCTAATCAGAAACTTTCAAAAAGGGTCATAAAAAAATATGACTACATTCTAGAAGTAAAATTCAAACTTTTTCCCAATCAGTGTTCTATACAAAAAGTTTCAGGATTTTGAATAAAAAAATGGCAAAAGTTGAGTTTTCACCAAAAATTGCAAAAAATAACAATTTTTGATATGCAATAACTTTTTAATTATTGAAATATGGGTCTAAAAATGTAGGAACATGTTTTTTTCATAAAAAACTAAGTGTCTACAAATTTCGAGCAATTTTAAAATTTTCACCTTGCTCAGTTGACCCAAAATTACCCATATATACGTATAGTGTGAGTGGTTTGGATTGCTGGTTATTAAATGTTAATGTAGTCATTACGTATATTTTCGACACATATGTATAACTATTATGGTTTTTCTTATATTGTATCGTTATTTTTTAAATAAATAAATATTTAGTAAACTGATATATAGAACGAGAACAGTTGGAAAATTTTTATAGCTTTATTTATTAATGCATTATATTATTACTCATTCCTCAAGTATATTATCTTATTGTTAAAATAAGACATTTCGAATAACTTATCATAAAACATCTTATAAATTATCTATACAATTATTAAAATTTATTATAATTTCGGAAAAATGTTTACATTTTAATGATTGATTGCAATTTTTGAAAATTTATTAATCTAAAATAACTATGAAACGATATAATAATCGGCAAATGAATAACAACGAATAAAATCAATTTTCTAAGCCTAATTATACGCCATTCGGTTAAAAATTCAACGGAACTAATTAACGAATGACTTAAAAATCTGACCCCCAGCCTAAGTCAAGTGACTCACAACACAGCCAAATATTTTACGACTCTCCGAAATTCATTACCCATACTTTCCCCTTCTCTCTTTCTCTCTCAGACACTTCACCCTCCGCATTTCCAAAACACGCCCTCGCGTGAAAACCTCACTTTTCAAGAAACCCATATACATATACCTACCTATAACATTCGACTCTCCACACGTCAATCACGTACTCGTGAAAACTCTCTACCTCTCTCTCCCTCGCTCACTCTCAAAAACATAGGCGTCGAGATCGCGCTTTATATATTTTCCGCGTATACACGCGCGACAAGTGCTCGTGTTACCAATATATATACACACACACACGCACGAGCGAGTCGTTTTATTTCCCCTATACGAAATTTACGATTAGCGGTCACGTAAAACCGGGTGAAAAGCGGCGGCGGCGACCGACGCTGGGATGTTTACGAGCTAAGCGGGGACCCTTTTTTACGAGCGGACCTCGTAAAGTTTGAGTAAGAGGGGAAGACGATTGGATTCCGGAGTTTTGAGATTTTGAAGCCTGGAGAGGATTTTTTTTTTTTGAGAGGAGGGGCTAATCGGTTGCTGTGGGGTGAGAATGTATGAGGTAATGTAGGACGATTAGGGCTGTATTGGAATGGAGATCGAATTTTAACACTTGTATTTTGTTCTGGCTAATAGAAATGTGAATAATTAATGGTGGAATGTGAAATTAACGATATGTTGGTTAATTGTTGGTTAATTTTGAAATTAATAAGTTTCATTAACATTATTTCATTGTTAAAGATAAATATTCAATTTTTATTCATACAAGGAATATATTATATTGTCAATATTTTAACATGTGATTATAATTGTCGATATATACTTTTCGATGAGTTCTTTCGTTTCTTAATATATAAAAACTAGGTAATAGTTATCCGTTTTTCATTTATAAGGAACGACATGTTAAATTTTGAATAACGTATATAATTCTTTTAATAATCTTCGATTGATTGTTTTACATTATTCGTATCATTCGATTATAAACTTGTATGCTCTGAAAGTTTAAAATACTCAGAATCGTGCGTTCCAAACTCACCCATGATCTTAAAAAAAAAAATAATACACTTAAAAAATTTAAAACAAGCTTCAACAAATAGATGATTATTTATCAAATATAACCCTGATTTCCTTCCACTCATCCAACAAAATCTTTCCAGCCCGCGCAATATATATCCTTCAACTCGCATAATCTATCGCGGAAGATCGGCGAAACTTATCTCATGCTCACCTCACGGATGCAAACATATATATATATGCTTATCTCGCACCCGTGTATATATATACTATACTACGGAGTGACGAATTTTTTCATACGCATTGTGATGATGATGATGATGATGATCCTATATGGATTGACCGTATACGTTGCGCAACCTGCGTAATATATCAGCCGCGTATATATCGAGTAAACAAATTATGAATTGGTCAAACATAGGCGAGAACATCACTGTTTACATCGGGACTGCGTATCACGCGCGTGTGTACGAGATGCGTATCTGTGGGTGTGGTAGTTAAGTAACAAGCGGTGAGTGCGATAAGACTAACGGTAGACTGAGATGCTCAGGGTTGGTTTATGCGGTGTGCGTTTAAGTGCGCTGGGTAGTTATGAAATAATATACGTGAAAATAAATAATGAACGATTTTATTGTTTTTATATTTTTTATTGGTATAGGAACTGTAACGTGATGCGCGTGTGTGTATTTTGTATACTGCAAATAGAAGTATTTTTTTGGTTCAGTATATCGATGTAAAAACGGAATGCGGTAATCGAAGAACGATATCTGCGTTTGCTATATGGTTTATTTTACTTCATCATTAAAAAATATGTGCAATGGTGAAAATATTTCTGCTGAGACAAAAATTTATGTACAAAAACATATCATATAGCTCCCTACAAAGAGGAGCACATTTCGCAAACTTACAGCAAAGACTAAAACACATATCAAATAGCTACGGTGAAGATTAACATATTTGCATACAAAAAATCTAATTATTGTAACGTATATTTTTCACATTCATTTTTTAAAACAACATTTAGAGTGCATGATAAAAAAATTATTCATTTTAATAAATTAATTCATTTCACTTATTTACATTATAACGAAAACATATACAGTTAATTAGATACATTAAACCTTTTTTGTACGCAAATTTTCTGATATATACTTTGATTTTCATAAATTTTATAAAATTAGCAGCGCGAAAAGTGTCTTCGCAGTATAGGAGCACGAAATGTGCTAGTCTTTGCGATATAAACGTGAAATGGGCAACGCTTGATCGTTCTAATTTCAGATGCGTCAGTCATCGTAGAGAGCGATTATATAAGACTATTCTAATTAATTCTAAGAATTCGATTTTAAAAGTTGAAAAATCCTTTTTTTAACAAATATTGCGACTGTTAATTGATTTAGATGAATATTTGAAATAGCTACTTCAAAATTATTTAAATTAACTTCATCTTCGTTTAGTTTGTGCATACATATACTATATCCAGAAACCTTCCTAGAACGTTAATAAATAATACTACAAATAAACAAAATATCTACAACGCTGAATACCAACAAAACGCAATGATTTTTTCAACAATATATACCATCTAAAACAATTTGACATTACCCATACAACATCCACCACCACGTTCCATATGTGGAATTCTACGGAAACTTTGCCATAAACTGGTTCAAAAAACGACCAAAAACAAATTCAGAGGCGCACACATAGAAGAGTCGATAAGAACTTAGAACAAAAGAAAACGGCCTTGTGACTCATTTATTGTCATATCAATTCTTTCTTATGGAAATTTAACGTAGGGAAAATTGACGAAAAGTAGTCACCAATCATTAACCAATATTAACATTCCAAATATGTCAACGAATTTGTACATTATATTAGTTAAAGTACAAGTATAGAGCTTTGATTTAAGCTAAACATGATTAGAATCGGACAATTCAGTGCAAAGTTTCACACATTTGAAATCGTAAAAAATGAGCATTTCTTCAAACCACGAAATTCTTAAGATTTTCATTGTTCTCCGACATTTTTTACGATTTTCAAATGCATGTATCGTTGCACTGAATTGTCCGATTCTAACCATCTTTAGCTTAAATTGAAGCTCTATCCTTCTAATTTAACTACTTTATGGTAAAAAATTCGTTGACATATTTGGAATGTTAATATTGATTAATGATTAGTGACTACATTTTGTCAATTTTTTCCCATGTTAAATTCCCATATGAAAATTTGATTTGACGACAAAAGAGTGTCACAACCCCGTTTTCTTTGGTTCCAAGTTCTTATCATCTCTTCTATGACCCATAGAACAAGAAAATAATTACTTCAGAGGTGTGCCTCTGAATTATTTTCGGTCGATTTTTGAACCAGTTTAGGGCAAAGTTTCCATAGAACTCCACATATATACCACCCACACACCATCACATCTCAATCTCCATAACACCTATCAAAGCCTCACACGTTTCCTCCTCCTTCTCCTCCTCCTTTGTCCCTCCGCATATGCACACAAGATCCGCGCGCGACTCGACGTTATAATCCTACATATCCCGCCGATCGCCGCTCTTTGTCAGTTCGCTCTCGTCGAGGGGCCACTTGAGAAAGTGCAGCAGGCCTCGATCGGAGTGTATTACATGCGGCGGCGTATAACTCGTGGAGATTCGAGGAACAAAAAAAAAAAGAAGAAACGCCGCTCGTCACCCTGGAGAGCATCGCCGCCGAGAGTGCGGGTGTGCTGTGTTGGATATATATGTATGAGTCCACGCGGGTGTGAAAAATGTGTGAATGAGCTGGAGTATAGGAGCTGTTTGGAGTTTTTGTAAGTGATGATATTATAAAGGAATTGAGCTGCTCGGGTTGAGAGGTTTTAGAATGGCGAATATATTATTTTAATGCTATGATTTGGGATGTTATTTGTAGATACTTATTATGATGTTTCATGATTGTCACAATGATAATGAACGCCGAAAGACTATATAGAATATTGGATCACGCGTAAAGCACAGTTTAACGCTTTGGTAATGTGGAGTTGTAAAGATTTTCACTATATCTTTTAGAGAAGTTGTTTAAAATAATCTCTATTTGAAATGGCAATCACTTCATCTAAATATTTTTTAAAAAACAACAATAAACGAAATAAACTTTTCATTATATTTTTCGGAATTTAAGAATTTTCACTCTGACTACAGTTATCATAACTTAAAGTTGGATCTCAATCTTTTCCAAATTAAATGATTAATGTTTCAAGTATAAAATAATTTTTGATCAAATATGTAAATACTGCTTGCTTCAAATTTTTACCAGTCAAAAAGCATATTCTAAAATTTTAACGAAATTCATCACTCGGATTTTTTTTATCGGTGATTGAAGCGAATGGTAGCAAATGATTGGATGTTTTTTGAGAAGTTAATGGCCGTACTCCCAGGTTAGTAAAAAATATAAAACATTTTTTATTTTTATGCCATATTTCATCACTCGGAGTTCAGGCTTTCCTATTATTAACACATAATTTAAAAATCTATAAAAAATAGCGATTAATTAACTGAAATATGTATTTCTATTCTTGTAATAAATGCATGGCTTAATCCAAATCCAAAGATCAGAGAAATGCAAAAGTATTCATGCACAAATCAAGTTAAATCTTTCATATCCTTCAACGGTTTCTCATATATATATACATTCATACATACAACAAAACATTACCTCTTATCGCCTTTCTCGAAACAATTTCGCAGTACACCCCTCGACAAATTAAATTAACTGCCAATTTATTATCTCCAATTATAAACATTACGCCTACATCCGCCAATCCAAATATTGTCCTACCAGTTCGGATCTACACACTCGTTCTTATCACTGCGCTCTATACTATATTCCCTACCTATCGAACATGCGAAAAATTTCTGTACACACATAGAACACCGATAACATACGCTCACCTATATATATACATTCACGTGGAAAATATAGGCTTCCGCGTATACATGTATATATATTTATCGCGAGGGCGGCTGTAATTACCATGGCAACGCGGTATTTGTTTTGCCATTGACTCGTCGTGTGTTCTCTCTGTGTGTATTATACGCTCTCGCATCCCTTTCGTTTTCTTTATCCGTATATACTACGCACTATCTGTTGGATTTAACTGCGTGTCGAAAAGCACGTGTGCGCGCGGATGTGCTTGAAAGAGCGACGACGGCGGAGGCGGTTTCCAATTTAGCGTGCGTAACCGCAGTTGCGATGCAAAAAAAGAAAAAGGTTGGATTTGCAGAGTCACGTGTAAATTTGAATAGTATATGGGTTGAGTAAAAAATTGGTTTCGGAAGGGTTGACGGTACGTCGTGACCTTTTGCTGCGTGTATATTTCGATGTCTCTTATACAAAATTGAAAATGAGATACAGTTATTTAATAGAAGGTTTGCGTGGAAAACGTAATTCGTAATACAGTTTTTTAAGTATAGAAATAAAGTACACGATATCTATCTGTGATGTATTACGAATTTATAAAATAAAATGCACAAAATATGAGTACGATTTTTAATCGCGTACCAACTTTAATTTATAACTTATTTGAATCAGCATAATAATGGCGTACACGGTTAAGTATTTTGTGTAAAATATTCTGTGTAAAATTTTCTATAATATAGCTCATGTTTACACAACTGCTTGGATAAAATTTTAATTTACTCTAATTTTGATTAATATTTTTAATCTATAAAAACTTGTGTAAAATGGTGATTTTGCACATATTTCAATACACTTTCTGTGTAGCTCATTTACACAAATATTTTTGTAAATTTGAAAAATTCATATTTTACACATAAATTTTTTGTAAAATTGGAATGAAATTTTTAAGAGCGTATATATAACTTGTTCTTATCAATAACTTTTTTTCATTTCAAAATAATTTATAATAATGACTATTTAATTTTAATAGTGTTGTTAAAGCTGATAACTTAATATTCAAATTCATGCTTTATCTTAATTTCCACTCTACCTATAAATTCAATTCATCCTCACTAAACTTCTACACGATCCGACACTATCGCCATTACGAAACCCGCAATACATATACACTTCCACGTAAATCAGCCACATTACTTTCATCAGAATCCACCTCGGTATTTCATCCACCGACAATATTTTTTTCTTTATCTCACATCTCTACATACACCCATATCATCACTAAACGCATTAATTATCCACCTAATTCGGTCTCCTCTCAACATCATCTTATATACGTAAAGGAGAATCGACCGGGTTCGAATGTATATATGGCTAATTCGACGATGGATAAGAGGACGAGAGCAAGCGATAACGTGGCACGTATATACCGATGAATGAACAGAGAGAATACGCGATAACACGTTTGATCGTCGCGACGCAGCTGCGGTTCTTTATTGCGCGGTTTTTCGGTAGGAATGGGGGAAAAGGGGGCACCTCAATGCCCGAATTGTCAAATTTTATCGGACCAAGTTGATAGAGCAATTGAGGGGGAGAGGGAGGCGAAAGAGAGAGAAAGAGGGCTAATATTGACTTGGAGGTATATATATGATGCGCGCATGCGCGTGCACGTGGAGTTGTATATAAGGGTTGGGAGATGGGAAAAGAAAGAGTGGGTGAGTGTGTTGTATAAAGATTGGAATGAGTTTGGTATATGTAGGGACGGTTGCAGTGGTATATATAGGTTCAAGTACTATGATAATAAGTGTTCGCGGTATGAAACTTGTAACCGTTGATAAAAATTTTGTGAATTGTATACCATGTTTACAAAAATGATTACTTTAGCGTAAACGTCTTCACCCAACACTTTGATTAATTTAATTTATATATATTTTTTAGCATAACATAATTAAATAACTACCATACGTACAACCCGACCACATCATATATCTATAACTTTTCCCTCCCATTTTTCTTACTTCTTCGTTACATAAATCGCCTCGTCTAACTGCTACACCAAGACAAAAAAAACACACTCAACTTTGCTTCTTTTTTTTGTCAACCTCCTACGCGTCAGCCAAAAAAAAAAAGCTCGTTAGTAGTCATGTGACCGACAAAAAAAGAAAAAAAGTCTCGCAAACATCTCGCGCGTGTGCTAGACACTTCCGTTGCCCCTCTCGAGACATTCCCACGTTCTTATATATATAAACGAGCGCCGGGATTTTTGATAAGAAGATGTTTGCCGCGGTCCACGAGAATAATATAACGACGTTTTAGATTTTTATTGTCCACCGTGCGTGTCTCTCTATGTGTATACGTGTATACGGTTGTGGGAGTGCAAACATAAGACGTGTTTCCGGTTTAGAAGCGTCGTTATATATATATATATATATATATATATTGTCATCGTCCAGGTTGATGGTTCACATGGTGGCCTAGTTCTTCCCAGTGATTTTTATGGTACGTGGAAAATTGGTTTGTTGTATAGCTATAAGAATGATAGATGTATGTTACATTCGGTCTACAATAATTGTATGTATGCATAAATGTATTTCAAAACATATATAACAATATTTTTCATAGAATATGATGAGTATATATATATATATATAATACTCTATATATAAATAAAATACTCTATATATATAAAAATAAAAAATATACAAATTTGTTTTTTCTGATTCAAATTATCTTTATTCGACAAATTATATAACATACTAATAGCGTATATCCGCTCGCGCAGACGGCATCATCATACAATGATAGAATAATAATATGATAATAATAATAATAATAATAATAAAATAATCATGTACGCTCGCGTGGTTTCAGGTAAATAAATATTCTAAGTACAAAAGCTGCGCGCTATTATAAATCCCGCGAGTATATATATATATATAAACATATGTCGCTCGCAAATCTATATACTTCTTCTCGCTTTCATTATTACGTATATATATTGTACGTCAGAGAATCACACGCACCACGCAATTTATTCGCGTCAATCGTCAGCTTTGCTTTTTTTTCTGCTCGTCTTTTGTACATCACTATATCTTCTCTTTATATACACACACATACATGTACGCACTCATACATATATAATCGAGGTTCGCTAATATATATATATATATTATATACTCGAGAAATTCACACCGCATGGTTATACGGTCGGACATATATATA
>JAWWEQ010049241.1:0-13917 GCA_035583055.1 Torymus tubicola
CTTTACGCAACCCAAGGAACTCATCACGATGAACGGGATCACGAGTCTTCCTCAGGCGTCTCAAAGCGGCATCTCGTTTTTTACGCAGAAGTGTAATATCGGCGTTAACCCAGGGAGGCTGACGCTTTTTGGGTACGAAGACCAGAGTGGGTGCCAGTGTGTCAATAGCTTTTTTTAAGTTTACAGTCAGCCAGTTTAACAGTGTAGCTACATCTGCATCAATTAAGTCGAATGGTGCCCAGACGCAGTCAGACAATAGCGAATTTAGCTCCTGAGGATCGATTTTGTTCCATTTTCTGAAGGAGAAAGACTCGATAACAAGACTAGGAGTGTCTAGATCTAAAACAATACCTATTATGTTGTGAAAATTGAGGTAAGGTGCCGTTTCATTACTAGAAGAAACGATTCTATTATTAATGTTCACAAAAATAGCATCGATCCATGTACCAGAATCTGTAGCGAAGTGCGTTGGACCGTGTTCTACTGCTTTAAGTCCTAATTTGCTGGCAAAGCTTAGTAAGAATCTAGCATCACTTGAGGTAGAAAGCAGATTAGAGTTAAAATCGCCGAGAATGATGCTATTATTGTAGTTGTCACTATGTAACTTCAAGTCTGCAAGAAGGAGAGCAGATGTTTTTTTGAGTGACACATCGGGGGGGAGGGGGCTGTAAACAATGCTCACAAACATAAGATCTAAATTTTTGCCCTGAATGGAACCCATGAGATATTCTGGCACTTCAGGTTTTCCAGCAGTTGCTGTATCTGAATGTGCCAAGTGGGTCAATTTATAGATGTTTTTGATGTACAAAGCTACTCCACCGCCTTGCGAGTTCCTGTCTTGCCTTACCAATGAGTAGCCGTCGATATCAACCTTTCTTTCATCTATAAGGTGGCCAAAGCGCGTCTCGGCTATGCCAAAAATATCGAAAAAGGAGTCGCTTAAAAGATACTGCTTGACCTCCAGAAAATGCATTTTTAGAGAGCCTGCATTAAGAAAGCCAGCCCTTAAGCCCTTCGAAGTTTTAGATTTACATCTTGTTGTAGTAGTTGGAGCCTTATCTCTGCCCAGTCAATTGCTTTCGGAGGCAGTGGTTGCTACGGGGTTTGAGGATTTGTAGTAGTTGGCTATGGCTCCGAGATCAGCGGCCCTTTCAAACGCATGCGTACTTTCTCCATCGTTCCACTTGGTCAGAAAGGCACCCTTACGATGCCACGTGTATTTGAAGCCTAAGCCTTTAGCAACTTTTTTGAGGTTTTGGAATTTCTTAAAGACATTTGCACTGAGCGCTTCAGTAATATAAATATTTGAGTTGAAAATAGATGAGGAGTCGATCTGACCAAGAAGTGATCGATCCATATCGCATGTGTTGAGGAGAGTGATAGTTTTCTTCGCTACAATTATTTCCTTTAGTAGATTTCGAGAATTAACGCGGACGAATAGCGGTGGAGGGCGAGTGCTGTTCAAATCGTTGGGACCACCCCCAGCTTTTCTCGCAGCAATACGACAGGAAAGGATATCGTCAGCAGTTATAGACGGCAAACCCGTTTTCAGAATAGCGAATGCAGTCGTTTTAGGATTAAAGTCAGAGTCTTTTATAATATTAGTCAGAACAATCTCGCATTCGCTATGTGAAACTGGCTTAGCCTGTGCTGCGGATAGAAGCGCGTTTGTAGTGAGAGAAGGCTGATTTACGCATACATTGGCCTTTGAAGTTGACTCCCGGATTCTTACATTACACGATTCGTCCATTTTTGAAGCTTTATCGATACCATTTTTGCTACCTTGAGAACACAGATCCATATGGCTTGATGTAATCTGTACTATAGAGGTGCATAAAGTTTCAAGCGCGTCTAGCTTCTGTACGGCGTCGCGGTTAAGCGCAGTATTATTTACAGAGTGATTATCGAGAAGTAGCTGACACTTGCTTTGAATGTCGTTTAGTGCAAGTGCTTGACTTCCTACAATCTTCTCGAGTTCGGAGATACGTACGCTTAATTCTCTTCGAAAGTCGCTGCAAGTATCCAGGGATGTAGCGGAGGTGGTCATCGGCGCGGGAGACTTGAGAGCGTCGAGCTGTTGCTCGAGCATATCAAAGCGCCGGAACAACAGATCTAGTGTGCTGACTGGGATCAGAATGTTGGTCACTCCAGTGAGGTCAGCAGCTTCTTCTGTAACGTGTACAGGCAGCATATGTGCGGCGATCGATCATGAACATCGTCCTGACTTATTAGAGTTGTGGAACGACGTGTGAGACTGTATGGCTGAGTAATCTGTCTGTTTTGGCTCATGAGAATTAGTATTACTCAGTTTACGTTGAGATTTGACTTGTTGAACTTGGCCGGACTAAAAGTGCTGATCGCCGTACCCTTCAGATTAGATGGTGTGGTGGCGATGGGAGATGCTAATTGCTTCTCATTACGGCACCGATCACACGGATATTTCGTTTTCTTCATAGCACAGGATTTTCACCTTCGTTTTTATCTCATATTAAATAAGAGAGTCACAAGGTGCTCATCTTTAGTATTTTTACAACATTAAATGTGCAACAAAAATTAATTTTGCAGAATAACATTATTAATAATAAAATAATTTCAATATTTTAATTTTATTAATCAATCTGTCATATGCCATAGAATTAAACAGGAGCCAATAAGATTTACGATTTCAAATATAATTAATGAACATTGTTCGAATGCTAGGATGCTTATCTTGATATGAATAGAATTATGCTTCGCTAATTCACTCATTGTGCATTATTGTGTTTTGTGATAAATAATTTTAGAATTTTAGATTACAAATGTGAAGTTTAAAAGTTAAGAAGTGTCGCATTATACTAACTTTATTCGATCAGCATAATTTGCATAAGTCGGCAATACAAAAATAGACTGCAAATAAAAGGAAAATTTAAATACAGTAAAGGACGACATAAACTACTATATCTAACTTCAAACTATATTAAAATTATACAAAAATTAAAAATTGTAAGATCTTGATGGTAATTGGCGCACACCTTACTTTCTTCATATATTAATAATTTATCTTTATTAACTAATCCGTTATACGCTATAGGATTAACTATAACTCAATAACATTCACAATTTTAAATTTGCCGTGTTTGCTAAAGTGAGACGAATATAACGAAATAAAAGGGGAAATATTATTTTTTTCTTGAATATAATTATTACTAAATTATATATCTTAATTTTGTATTTAGAATTTAATAGAAAATTCGAAAACGTACACTTGAGGCAAATTTAAATATTGTTACTACCATTTTTTTTTATTTTTTATTTTTGTTTTGCGCATCTTAGTAACTTTCGAAATAGTTTATAATTATCCGATTAACGTAATAGTTAACAGTCAGCGTACGATATAAGAGCGGATATCGAGGTAGATCTGTTACCTTGACGATCATAAGAACCCGATTGTGAACCAAAGTTTTATAAGCGCACATCTATAACCGTTGACATTTAGCGGCAGTCTTGTAAGAACAAGACTTTATCATTAAAACATATCATCAAATGTCTTGCGGGTTGTGCATTAGGCGTGACGATTAGCTGTAACCGAGTCTCATTATACAACTATATGCATATATTCAACCCTTCCCGCGGGCCCCTTGGCGGATTCCCGACAATAGTCCTACCTGTCCCCGGTGAAGTTGCTGACCCGCAAGCTACACATCGCTCGACGGAAGAAGACGGGCTCTGCTGTGTAGGAGTGACGCTCCCCCTTGTGGTGCTCTCATAAGAAATGGAACGGCCAAAGAAAACCCAGTGACACGGAATTCCCAGCCAAATCATTGGCCATGGTAATGGTGACAACTGGTCTGAGCCAATGAACAAGAGGAAGAGAGGAAAACCGGCTAAGTGGAGTCGACGCTCTCCCCCCAGCTGCCTAACGTAGCCGATCAGCCAACCTTTCACCTTCCCGGCAGTGTAGCCAGGTTATGGCGATTAATCATCACATTAACACGGGTTTTAATTACTATATATATTTGTTTACTGGCCACACTGCTTCCCGGTTTTAGTCGTTCGTGTCCAGATGCCCCGTTCCCCTTTTGACAGCCCCTTTTCCGGGACCCGCGCTGCGGCTGTTGGCCCTCTCAACTCACACCGGGAGATCCCCACAACACTACTTTGTACCCCTTAGCGCAGAAGGAGGATACCCACAAAGAGGTCACCCTAACGGGCCCAGGACGACAGACGCCTGGGGAACGAGGTCCACAATAACTTCGGGTGAACGGCGCGAAGGAAAAAATGTTCACAAAGTATCTATTCTATAATATAATATAATATTTATTTAGAAAATTTCTACTTATTTAATATATTCAAGAAATTGAAGTTTGAGACTCAGAGTGACTTTACTTAAGTGAATGTTTTTCTTCTGAATCGACAATAAATATAACCTTAAACGCACTTGCAATGAATGTACACGTAGGCGCACTAAGCAGCCGAGGCTCGCAATCCTGACAGTTGAGTTGACTTCTCAGTTCTCAAGCACCAATCATAGCGAATGGCAAATGGCGCCTTAAAGGCTGAAGCGGGGTCCCTCATATACTTTCTTGCCAGCTGGGGAATGAAATGTGTATGGTGCTTATAATACGGCCTATAAGATGGAACAGCGCAGCATGGTGCTGTAGGGGCCACCCGTCTCAGCACGGAGTGGTGGAAGACACGGAGAGCGGTGAGCAGAGCAGGAGAGCGCAGCGCATCAGCCCGTATCGACTCTTGTACAGAGCACACCTCACTAATAAAATTTACGTATTTTTTTAACTCTCGTCTTTATCTCTCATCCTGCAGGTCAAAACCTTCGACACCATTCATTTATGGCTAGATCTCGGACTGCGACGTGCAATCGAATGGAACTTCGTCTTAGCAGACGTTCCATATCCTATAATAGGAGCAGATCTTCTTTCTCACTTTGGCCTCACGGTGGATCTGAAGAATCAGCATCTTGCAGACTCCGTCACCAGTTTACACGTCACCACGAGCGTAGAGGCTGCTCCGCATCTGCAGCTAAGCTTGGTGCACCCCGTCTGTCAGTATGCGCAAATCTTAGCTGATTTCCCTAGCGTGATCGGAGCTGAACAAACTATTCCGTTGGAGGGCCGGGGTGTCTATTATCATATTTTAACCACGGGCCCTTCGATAGCACAACGCGCCCGCAGGTTAGGACCTGACAAATTAAAAGCGGCAAAGGCCGAATTTAAACGTTTATGCGAAGCGGGTATCTGTAGGCCTTCAAACAGCCCCTGGGCTTCTCCGCTACTCTTGCGTGAGAGAAAAGATGCCTCGTGGCGACCTTGTAGAGATTATCGACGCAGACCGTTTTTCTCGAAGGTAGACCTCCATCAGGCCTTTCATCAAATACCTCTCGCACCTGAAGACCTCCCTAAAACGGCTATCATCCCACCGTTCGGGCTATTCAAATTTTGTGCGATGTCTTTCGGTTTCAGGAACTCCAGCCAGACGTTCCAAAGATACTTGGACCGCGCATTGAGCGTCCCCAGTTTACGTACATCGATGACATCCTCATCGCGTCCTCCTCTGCTGAGCAGCATAAGGCACACATCAAAATCGTTTTAGGGAGACTCAAGGATTTTCATCTGAGGATAAACAGCTTGGGTCCAGGCCATTTTGGATTTTCCCCAACCAAACACAATAGATCATCTGCGCAGATTTCTCGGTATGTTCAATTTCTACCGCCCTTCCATTCCGCATGCAGCTGGACTGCAAGCTCCTCTGAACCGCTATCTACACATTGCACGCAAGCGTCCAGTCGAATGGGACTCGGAGTCAGAAGCCGAATTTTTGGCGTGCAAGGACGCTCTTGCAAACGTAGATCATTTAGCTCACCCATCAGAATCCTCTGAAATTCGCTTAGTCCGTGATGCATCCGACAAACAAATGGGAGCAGCGTTGGAACAATTCAACGACACCGAGCGCAAGTGGGAACCTCTTGGTCTTTTCTCGCATAAATTCACTGCATCGCAGCTTATATATAGTATATACTATCACAAGCTCACAGCTATCTGTGAAGGCATCAAGCACTTTAAATACTTTCTTGAAGGACGTGAATTCAAAATATTCACGGATCACAAACCCCTCATATACGCGCTTCCGCAGAACTCTGATAGAGCATCTCCTCGTCAGATCCGACAACTCTCTTTCATAGCATAATTTGCCACTCAAATCTTCTACCTCCTCGGGAGCGAGAATGTGGTAGCAGACATCCTGTCCCGTACAGATGCGATTCGTCTTCTGACTCAATTCACCTTGAACGAGCTGTCAGTCGAGCAGAGCACAGACGAGCAACTTGTGGCTTTCGTGCAGGATCAGAACCCAGCATTACAGCTCAAGAAGTTAACCTGGGGCCCTGATCACACATCCATCTACGGCGACATTAACGAGGACTCACTTCACGGACCGCTCCGAATGCGCTCGCGTGTCTTCAACCTGTTTCACTCTCTCTCGCATCCCACTGGCAAGATCACGGACAGGCTGATCAGGCAGCGCTACGTCCGGCCAGACATGCATCGGACATCGCTCGCTGGTGCAAAGCATGCCTTGACTGTCAACCAGCCAAAATCAGTCGGCACGTCGACTTCACCCTAGCAGCTTTTGTTGCGCCTGGTGGGCGATTTACTCACGTGCACATCGACCTCGTAGGTCCTCTCCCCCCCACGAAGGATTCAGGTATTGCCTGACGATGGTGGATCGTTTCTCGCGTTGGCCCGAGGCCATTCTACTGACTGAAACTTCCGCTGAAACCGTGGCACGAGCGTTCTTCGACAATTGGAGCGCGCGGTTCGGTGTACCCGCCTTCATCACCAGTGATCAGGGATCTCAATTCGAATCACAGCTCTTCGCAGCGTTACTTCCACTGATTGGCTGCGAGAGAATTCGCACCACCGGCTATCACCCAGCTGCCAATGGTTTGGTTGAACGTTGGCACCGCGACTTCAAGGCAGCAATTGTGTGCCACGCTAAAAACTGGATACGCGTTTTATCTACGGTACTGCTTGGCTTGCGCACCCGCGTGCGCCTCGATGCAAACGCTGCACCCTCAGACTTCTTCTACGGTTCATCTCTGGGTATACCAGACAAATTCTTCTTACTAGACGACTTCAAACCTAATCCGCACTATTTCTTACAAGATTTTCGCGAGCACATGAAAGAAATCCATCCAGTGCCAGCGGCACACCACAATAAAATGCGTGCATTCGTTTATAAGAATCTTGCGTCGTGCTCACACGTATTCATGCTAGCTAAGGCTAAAAAGTTTTCAACACGGGCGTGTGGAAAGTTCGATTTTTGAAGCGTGTAGGATGCTTTGAAAATAAATAATTCCGTTCGTATTTTGAAATAAGATTCGTTTCTGCACGCGATGTATTGAAATTCGCCGGCGACACAATTATCTATATTATAGAATACGCCGTAGTAAAACGCGGTTTGTCTACAAAGTATTCTAAGAACGCGGCGGCATTATTTTACTCGCGGCGTTACACCAATGTTTGTTTACATTTTGTATACTCGCAGTATTATATTTCAAAAATTCAAAACATCGTTATAAGTATTTTTTTAATATGGACAATCTTTTCTCTCTCGTTGTCTCTTTCTCTCCGTCTCTCTCTCTCTCTCTCTCTCTTGCTCTCTTTATATTTTTTTGTTCAACTTTCCGCAAATTGTATTGAAAAGTAGTATACGATACTCGTGGGAACACCTACTTTCCGCACTTGTATCGTAATGTACTATTCTCGAGCGCCGATATACTGGCCCACACAAAGTACTTCAGCGAATCTCGGATCGCGTATACTCGACCGAGGTAAACAGCGAAACGCGTACTGTCTCCGTAGAAATTCCATTGTAAATAGCACCTCTGAGCTTACGACGTCTGGTGCAACCTCACCGTCCGACGTACCCTCAAAGTCAGCTGCGCCTGGCATGAGGACGTATGCAAGTAAGAAAAACGTAACGTTCGCCACTACAACCTAGCTCAAGAACCCAAAATAAACGTTCTAGTCACATTTGTACCTGCGAATTAAACTATCTGTGACAATTTTTACCTGCACGAATCTCGTGTTTCACACTATAGCAAATATATGCACTCTGATCCCGCTTCAAATCAATGTGATAGTTAATTTACTCATCCCTATGTAAATTTTTCTATATATATGCCAAAACAACTCCTTTTAGGGGGGGGAATGATATAGGGGCCACTCGTCTCAGCACGGAGTGGGAGTAGACACGGAGAGTGGAGAGCAGAGCGGGAGAGCGCAGCGTGCCAGACCGTTATCGACTCTTGTACAGAACACACCTCACTAATAAAACTCACGTACTTTTTAGCTCTCGTCTTTATCTCTCATCCTGCCCATCCACAGCAGTCCCTCGGCAGTGGAGCCGGGTTACTGGGCAAACTACTGCCCGCATTCTCCACAGTGCTTATGTACATTCACTCTCACAGGCATTCATATCTGCCGGGAAGCTAATCTTAAAATACTCGACAGTAACAATCGATCATTGGCTATATTTTCGAAACCGAAACGAGAATAATATAAATATATTAATAATTGTTACACAACAATAATTATAAATTATTTTATTACTCAATATTCATCATGTCATATGACAAAGGTATGATAAGTATATATAAAATATGTTTCAATGATTTAATTTTATCTATACCTTTTAATTAAATAAATTACTTGTCTTAATATTTTACAGGAAACTAAAGGTAAAAGAAATTATAATAGAAAAAATAAAGTTAATTTTGGAGACAAAGGAATGAAAGTATAAGAAGCTTTAAATGAAGACGATCCTGTCATTAAGCAGTTTTAAAGATATGGTGCTGAATTAGATGATAAACATAATCATTATGAAAGAATTTTTAAAATTAGTCTAGATATTACAATTGAAAATAAATGAATAATTTTCTTACTTCACACTCTTAACAAAGAGTTTATAAGAAGTATGTGGAAGAAATTAAAACAAAATTGAATAAAACTGTGACAAAGCTATACAAAAATATTACACAAGCAGCATGGTACGAATTTAAAGAGCAAGACTTCAAGAATTTAATTGAAACAATTAATTTTTATCAGTATCTACAAAATTCTGCTCTTTATGACTGAACTAAAGTAGAAAAATCAACGACTTATTCAGTTCCTAAACAAACTCAGATAGAAAGTAATTATGATCCACAGAACTTGACCGTATAAAAAAAAGCTATACAAACTTTGCTTTCTCAGTTGAATATATATTAAGTCTTGGAAATCTTACTGGAGAAAGGATATGAAAATGCATTAATAATCTAGCACGAGGTGTGTGACACGGCAAATTGCGTGTCATGTAGAAATACTTTCTTCCGCGAGAGAATGTACCGGCGTTGGTGAGCGGAGCCTCGACGTTCGACGTCGCGCGGACACATACGCGCGCCCGTGCCCCTATGTCTCGCCGTAGGATGCAGTATTCGCCTCACGCCCCTCCTTTCCCCTACAACGCCTTGGCGGTAGCTGAAGAGGACGAACTAGCTGGAGCTAGAGCGTTCAAGAATCAGCTGGTGAGGAGAGCACGATGTCTCCGTCTCCCTACGCCGAAGAAGCAGAGAGAGAGAGGGCAGGGGAGCGAGAGAGAAAAAAGCACAGCCACGACAGCGTCGATTCGTCCAGCCGATATCAAGCACGAGCCTACAGAGGAAAGGCTCGCGCGCGCCGCAGTGAAGAAGGCGGCCGATCGGCGAAACACAGCGTGCAGGAGCACGTGCACAGCCGTATCCGGCTTTTTGGCCGGCATTCGCTCGCCATCCGCCGTGCCGCGAGTGCTAGTCCCACGTAACTCGTGTGTGGCAGTCCGAGAGAGAGAGAAAAGAGTGGACGAGCGAGTCAAGCAGCAGCAGCATCCTCATCATCTGGCCAAGGTTTGTGTACCTCCTTTGAAAATTCCCCGGTTGGTAGAGTTTCGTGTGTGTGTGCGCGTGTCGTTGGGAGTCGCGGTTAGACATTTTCGAACTCGCGAGATTTACAGCCAGTGCTAGAGCTGTAGCATTAGAGTAGTAGTTCCCTGCTCCCGTCTGGGAACTAGCCGGCGAGTAATCGTTTCGGTGCGAGTGACGCACGCACCTAGCGCCCGGTTTTTCGTACCTTTCTTTTATTTTAATAGTTAAACTTGTCAATAAAGATCATTGTGTGTTTAAAAGTTGTTTTGAGTTGCGAGTGTAGTGTTATTTGAGCACCTCCGATCTTTCCCTCCCATGAACCGCCGCTTTGCCCTGATCCCCAGCAAAAGTGTGACATTTGACTTCAAGTTTAGGAGGGGGGAGTTGTGACACGGCAAATTGCGTATCACTTGATGAAAAACGTACATACGCGCGAATGCATGATAGTGTTGGCGAGCGGAGCTCGAGATGCGTCGTCGCACGCATACATACGCGCGCCCGTGTCCCTATGCCTCGCCGTAGGCAGCGGAATTTCCTCTCATATCCCTCCCTTCCCCTACAATGCCTTGGCTGTAGCTGAATAAAACGCAATAGCTGGAGCTAGAGCACACATGGATCAGCTGGTGAGGAGAGGCACGACGTCGCCGTCTCCCGACGCTGACCGAGAAGCAGCCGAAACCCGAAGAGGCAGAGAGAGAGAAGGAGAGCACTGGCACGGCAGCGCCGTTTCGGGCCATAGACCGCAGGCACGAGCCTGTGTGGAAGAGGCTCGCGCGCCGCTGTGAAGAAGATGGCCGGCCAGGGAAGCACGGTGCGAAAAAGCACATGTGTGCAGCCGGCATTTTGGCCGGCATTCGTTCGCCAACCGCCGCGCCGTGTGCGAGGAAGTCCGCGTATGCTTTCCAGCGAGGATGTAAGAGCGATCTGCTGGATGAGAGAGAGTGCCGGCTACAGCAAGCGGCAACAGCAACCCCCCGGCCAAGGTTTGGTTCCCTTTTTACTTTTCCCCCGGGTTCGCGGTATTGTGTGTGTGCGCGTCGTCGTTGGGTCGCGTAATGATTCGAACTCGCGAATGTTACAGCGTGTGCTACCGCTATAGCAGTGAATAGATAGAGGTTTCGTACTCCTGGCCCCTGCTAGCCGGCGAAAAGTAATCGGTGCAAGTGACGCGTGCACCTGGCGCCCCGGTACCTTCACTGTGTTTATTTTCTAATTTCTCTTTTGTATATTTATTGTTTTTTTTGTTAATAAAGCTGAAGCGTGTTTTCTTGAAGTGTTGCGGAGTTTACTGTTGAAAGTGTTTTCCTTCCTTACCACTCTTCCCCATGATTCGTACGCTCTGCCCCTGATCCCCAGCAGAGTGTGACATGTGATATTCATAATTGTTGCCATGTTTGTTGTTGAAATTGATGACTATGTTGATGACACTGTTAGATTCGTTGACTGTGAGTATTGAGAATTAAAATAATTATTCATAAGTATGGTAACCTTTATGCTAATTAATATTTTGTATTCAGCTTTAAAAGATGATTATAACATCATTAGTCATGAACAATCGAAAAGAATTGATAGTTATAAATCCAAAGTATTAGGAATCCGAGATGTACTTAAAAGAGATCACATGAAAGCTGCTTCTTTAGAAGGTGAGTTGTCAAAATAAAATTTGTTTTTTTTTTAAATTAAAATACCTATGTTAATATTTCTGAATTTTTTTTTAAATTTGTTGTAATATTACAATAATTGATTTTGTGTGTTGTTTACAGGACAAGTAATGGAAAAAAATGTAGTTATCAATGCTATGTTAAGAGATAAAATATTACCAAGTGGAATTGATCACACAACCAATTGTTTTCTACAAGTTAAGGGATCTGATTGTCTAAACACATATTTTCATACAAAAGGCTTTGATTAAAAACAACCGGTTTAATCAGTTCGACAATTTGGTCACGCACTTAGTAAAGTAAAGTTATGTGAGTAATTTAGTGAGAATATTTTGGTTAACGGATAAGTGTTTATTATTGGGGCAGTGTAGTCTTTATTGATAGTCCTGGCATTGATGTTACATCTAATTTTAATGAATGGTTTGACAAACATTGTCTTGATGCAGATGTGTTTATTTTAGTTACAAATGCATAGTTTACATTAATGATTGCAGTGTGTATATTAAAAAAAATAAGAGCTCTAAATTCTTTTTTATTATTTTTTTATTCATTTATGTTAATTTTATTATAGGAAAAGAAATTCTTCCACAAGACGTCAACAAAAGTATCAAAACCAAATATATTCATCTTGAATAACAGATGGGATTCTTCTGCTTCACGACCAAAATTTTTGGATGAGGTAAGATAAATGAAAGTTAATTAAATTCTTAGTAATGAAAAACTTTTAGAGTTATTTTAAAATTTTAAAGTTTTTGATAATAATCGAGAATTTATGTTTTAGTTGGTCAATGAACAATGGGAGGTAAGATTTTACTACAGACTGCACAATGAATCAATAAAACTTAATTATTCATTCATTGAAAAATGTTTAAGAATAAGCTGTATATTACAGACATTACAATACAGAGGTTCAGATTTAGTAAAAAGATAACCATGTGTTACATGTGCATTTTCAATTCTTACGTGGGTAATTTGTTGTTCCTTGTAGGGGTTGAGGTGCTAGAGCTGTTTCTTTGATAGGGGGTAAACTATTATTGTATATGAATAGATCTATAGTTTGTTCATTTAGTGAGATATTGTGAAGGAGCTTGTGGATTTCTCTTATAATGCTATTTGGTGTATATTTGTTATAGTAGATTGCGTTTTTAATATCAACTGGGTAATTATTGTTTATTATTAAATATGTTTTGCTGTATTTGTGATTGGATACCAATTGAAGCGCTTTTTTTATAGCAACTAGTATTCTATTGATTTTACTGACTGTATTTGCAAGTTGAAGTTTGATTACTTGGTTGTTGTCTTTGAGGTATATATTAGTATTTTTATCTTCTTCATTTGAGGTGATATATAGGTTTTTATAGTTAGGGTTGGATGGATTGTTTTTTGTATGGGATATAGAAGGGATTTTAATTATCCAGGGTGGGTATTTGTATGGTTTGCGTTTTAGTAAATTTGGTATTTCTACGTTTAGCTTGTGTAAATATTAATTGATCCTCTTATAAATGAGTTGGGGCAGTTTTTATTATTTTTTTGTTTATAAATTTATTTTCGAAGAAATTTGTTAAGGATGATACACTAGGAGTAGATTGGATTGCAGAAGCATATCTCAAATTAAGAAGTTTTCTTCTTAGATAAAGTGTAGTTTCGCCTGTTTCTTACAGTATACTAAAAACAGGGTTAGTTTTGAATACATCTGAGATTATTCTAAAGGCTGTATTTTAAATAGGATCTAGCGTTTTAAGAAGACTTTTTTTTTGCTGAGCTATAGACGATTGAGCCATAGTCTAGTTTGGATTTAATAAGAGCTTAGTAAGTATTTAGTAATACTTTCTTATCTGCTTCCCAGTTATTATACGCAATTATCTTTAAAATCTTCATTCTTGCTCTGCAATCGGTGGTGAGTTTTTGAAAATAAATTTTCTAGTTTAATTTTTCGTCAAAATGCATTCCTAGTAGTTTTACGGAGTTCACATATCGGAGTTTTCGATTGCCGAAATATAAGTAGTAAATTTGTAAATTTAAAAAATTTTTAGTTATTATTTCGTAACAGCGTTATAGTTTTCTAATGTTACTATTTATATGCCATGGACAGCGATAAATGTCCTATATATAAATCAAGGATAAAAAAGTATATAGAAATGACTGACTATTCAGTAAAACCTACTATACCGACCTTTCATGATATGGCAGACAGACGCCAGAATAACAGAGCTGAACAATCAAGACCACTCTCTACACTACCGGCAGAAATATCAAACAGCAGAAGCAGCTTACTCAGCAGTGGTTCACCATCGAGAGGAACAAGACTAACATCAGTTACCG
>JAWWEQ010049242.1:0-13913 GCA_035583055.1 Torymus tubicola
GTGGTGGCTTTACTAGAAATATGGTAATTTTTCCAAACACATTTGGAATTTTTCCTATCTTTTTTTCTCAGTGTATTGGATTAATTATTAGATGATTGATTATTATTAAATATTACAAAGTTATACAATAGGGGTAATTAAAACGTATTAAAAGAATATTGATTATCTTAGTGTATTTTCAAGATTCTTTAGCAGTTAATACAGTAAAAAGTCAATAATAACAACTACTGTCAATTTCGAAACAGTAACTACAGCAGTATTAGTCATCACTTATCAATCGGCGAACGTTTTTAAAATGATGATTGCAGATTGCGGCAATTACTCGATCGCTGCGGTAATAATGATTTATCTGCGCGAGTGGCAATTCAAGAAGTAGTAAACATTTATGAGGTCCGTAATAACATCGCGAGTAGTTATTAGTTTAAAATAGTAACTGCTTATTGTCGCGCGTGGCAATGGCTTTGACAGCGTTCACACACGATTCGTTTACACTGTTTTAAACATCATTCTCCAGCTCTTAAAACTGTAAACAATAATTTTTTTCTCTTCCATCGTACCACCGTCTTCGTAATTGAATAACTTCTTTACATTCTTCTCGTTCTGTTCAGTATAATTATTGTTATCGTGATTAGCAATCTATATATAATAAACCACGTTAAACGTTACTACAAAATGCATTGTATAATTACAAACGTATACAATAAAACCGTAAAAGCACGAGTACATTTTTCCAACACTTTCTATTTGCTTTCCGACAAGTCTACTGAACAGTCCCTCGCCTGCAAAAGAAACGACTTTTTTTTTACTGAAAACACCTCGCATACACATACGTCGGCAAGTTCTTCTCATTGTTTCCCTCCCGCGGCGTCTCGTACACGTGTGTGTGTGCGTGTTTGTGTGTGTGCACATGAGAAGAGAGAGAATTTCTCAGGAGTCACGCGACGGCTGTGGAAACCATAGAAAAAGAGACCCGCGAGAACGAGAAAGAGAGAAAGACTTTGATCGGAAAAAGAGAAGAACGACGCACACCGCGCTATTTATACAACTTCACTCTTTCTACCTACTTCAGCGGATTCTCTTCTCAGGTCCACGCACTTGAAAATCTTTGATCTCTCGTGCGCTGTCTCAACACACACACACACACACTATATATCTATATAGTACTTCGCGGAAGAAGGTAGAATGCAGGTGAGATATGTGCTTGTTTTCGGGGAACGATTTGTTGGCTATTGTGTAATGAATTTAGCAGAGTGTAGTGCAAGATTCTTTATTACGTTATGAGTTACTTCGTTTGTTTGTAGAATAAAATTGATTATTTGTTTGACTTGTTGTCATATTTACGCAGGTTAGTAGAAAAATTAAACTCACTTTTTATAAAGTGTTGATCTGATAAATATATTTATAAGATGAAGTAAGAAGATGCAATCTTTACCTGCAACAAAAAAAGGAGCAAAAATTAATATCTACGTGACATAATTAGCTGGTGGATTATATATTTTATATAATACTATCGTAACAAAGAATTCAATTTAAGAGAATCTTTTAAAGACGTTTAAAAATAAACAACCCATAGACGCCAATTCTATTATCTCCGAGATCTCGAAATAGCTCGGAATGATAATTGCTATGAATTTGGCAGGGAGTGAAAACATTTGCCCTCTTGCAAAGTATAAAATCACAGCTGCGCATCGTGTGACATTCTTTCGAATGAAAATATAATTCACCAACAATGAGCGTCGCGATTAAGTCATTTGAGATGAAAATTCTCGTGAATTGTCAAAACGACGATATCAATTTTCAGCAGGCTGCCGTAGCCACCGTCGCATGAAAACGAACAAAATCCAATTAGATTGTCGAGACGCGCCGTCCATTTTTAATTGATTCACGAAATAATGACCTCAGCGAGTGCGCGAAAGCAAAAACCACAACGCAAGCTGAATATTGAACACTGCCAAAATTGCATTGGCACAGTCGTCGGCTTTCTCGACAAAGATTTTCGTCCGCCCGATCTCGTCGCTTTGCATCCTTTGAAAATTTGTGAATGCAATTCGCTGACACGCTTTATCGAAAGTATATTATCTCGTTAATGATTATCAAGATGTACTTTCGTGGATTTTAGCTATTTTTAGAATTAATTATTAAAATTTTTATTTTTATACATAATCCACTTTCCATGGACCAATAAAATAAAATAAATTTAATTTCTTCTGTTCAGTTGGCTTTCATTTGATCGGCTCGTATTTCCCAAACGCTAATGAAGATTGATTTTATCAAGTACAATTTATTAATTTAAAAAAAATAATGAATGCAAGTGTATATACCTCCTCCTATATGCAAATAAACCCACGCAAAATTTGCACGACAACAAAAAATTTATTTTCAGAGTCTCACCGATAATTATTTTTGATGGCGTTCATTACAAAAAGCAATAATAACATACTACATCCCTCGCAATGTCGTTAATCACTCACATGCACGTCATTTGAAACGTAATAATCTGAATATTGTATATATTATCTTCTGTAACACAGTCTGCTATAGGAATAGAAAGAAATAAATTCGACGATGAAGATTAAAATAAATCCACACACTAATTTTAAGAATTATTCTCACTCTTTATTATAATTAAAACTCTAATCATATCGTAACAACATATGTACCACACATATAATGCTTTAATTTTTACGTTATAAATACATGATTACTTCAATACCTTTCTCTATAAAACTAAAACTGCGCTTCCATTCAATTACAAATAAAAATCACCACCCGACGACTACACCCACGCTATATATCCCACAGACAAAAACCTTTCAGCCAGCTAATCAGAGCCAGAGAACAAAGCAAAAACAAAAAGAACCTCTATATATACGCTTTCTCGCACTCCACCGTATAATAAGTATATACGCCGGGCAAATGGAAATAGATACGCGCTGCTTTTTCCGCGCGGGCGTATTAAATGCGATTGCGCGACGACGACGGTAGCGGCGGCGGCGGCCAGCTCGCTTGGTTATATACAGAGAGAGTAACGTGAGAGGAGTTTTCCTCTTTTTGCACGGCCGTCGTCGCACGTGCGAGCTTGCAATTGACTCCGTGCGTGTATGTGTATGTGTGTGTGTGTGTGTCTGTTCACGTTTGTAAACAGACGCGCGCGTTTAACCGCGCCACGCGCTTGCGCTTTTGTTAATTACGGTTTACTTGTTGCCTTTTTGTTTCTCGAGATCTTTTGAGTTTTTCAGTGAAGTGAGTACATACGTTTTTTAATGAATTATATAGTTTATTTTCATGGCTGTTTATGAGTTTAGGTTGTGGAAATATTGAGCGATTTTGCAATTGAAATTTTTATTGCGCAGTGCGTTTACTTTGATTATAATATATATGTGTGGTTGTGGTAAAGTACTAATTGAATTGATTACAGAAAATTATTTAATCTCTTGATTATAACATGGTTTCATAAATGATAGTGGGGACTTTAACAAGCTGTCTTACCAATATAAGTTATGTCTTTTTTTTTTTTTAATAAAAGTGCGTCATAAATTACTACTGACCGTTGTTGACGAGCTAATTAAAAGAAGAGATTTAATTAACCCTAAATAAGCGTCACTTATCACAGATAATTACTAATCTTCGACACAATCTAACAATAAATAATATTATTAACTTTCGTCTCGCCGATAACACACAGTCCTACATATAATTAGATAACTTTTCACCTGTGGTTACATAAAAATGCAAAATCAGCAATTCTGAAGCAATTCATCGACATGTCGAAACAACAACACAAATCTTCGTATCAATTTCCACCGCTATTTACACTTAATTTCCCCACATATACTCTTCGAATTAATCCACCTGTACTCCTACACACTTTCCTCACTTCATATATAGGTATATACATATATATCCTCCGGTCTCGTACAGCGCGGTAAAATGTTTACTGCCCTGGCACGCGGGCGCTTTGCTCTTCGATTGAAAAAAATCGCTACTCACTAATACGATACAACGCGCACACGCGCTACGAGAGATCGCGTGGGCGTGCTAATTTCGCTCGAGGCAACAGAGACTTCTCCTTCCTCTCTTCTTTTTTTTTTTATCGACGGTGGCGCGCTAAAGCGAGAATACGTGTTCGCCGCGCGCTTATCGCGGAAATTCACCGCAATTGCGCCGTGGTTTCGTACACGCGCAGTGTTCGTTAACAAAGGACGGAATTTATACGTATATATACAGTGTACATGTGTCTGTGTGCGTGGGGGAGGGGGGTTGAAGGATAGCGAAGAGCTGCGTCGTTGGAATTTGTAGTTTTTATGGGCAAATTGTGTTCAAGTGGGTTAAAAAGAAGGTGAAGTATTGGGATATACGGTTGATTTGAAAATATTGGTTTGTAGTTGAGCGCGTCAGTCGGTGTTCATGTGCAGACGCATCTTTGGATTGAATTGATATTAACAGTATTAATCTATATTAGTATAAGTTGTATTGTTAATTATATAGAGTAACTCTTTTAGTTATAATAAAGATGCAGTTTTTCTATAATATACATATATCGATTTATCCTTTCCACCCTCCAAACTTATCGCTAACATTTAGGAAATAGCTGGTTAAAATAATTTGTATATAGTTGTTTATTAAGATTAGAAATTATATGATTTATAATGATTATATCTTTATAGTATATACGGAAAAACTTATAAATGTAGTTGGATACTAAATTAGTGTAACTCTCATTCAGCGAATATTTCTATTAATTTAAAGCTCTTTAATAAACATCGTTCATCAGCGATCCTTTTAAACGAATTAATACCTGTCTTACAGCAAGGATATTAAAATTTTCTCAGATGGAAACGACACTGAATAGCTCATTGTATTAATTCATCGAGGTATGTATGTCCGTGTATTTATGCAATTTACTAATGCACCGGAATTCAATGCACGTTCTGCAACTATATATTCAATTGCATAAAGTTCTAATATTGGTCGGTCAAACTTGAATTTAATCAAATATCAATTACGATTTATCTTTATTACTTTAGGACGGTTTGGAATTAATTAATTAATATACATCCAGCGTCGCATCTACTTCCGAACGTTCTAAATAAGTCGCTACGAGCTATTAAAATTATTAGACTACTAAGAGCCGATAATACACACGACGACGTCAATATTAAACTTCACCTTCCACGATATTATATATCTCATTATTATTTTCACGGCCAGAAAAACACTGACTGACACCATCACCGTCACGTTTAGACCGAAACTTGACACCTACGCTCAAAATACAGGTCAACCCAGCCGGTATCTCTCGATACATCTCGACCCCGCGTTCTATTCCCTCCCATACCGTAAAAATAAATCCGTTTCACAAAACAAGACATAAAATAAAAAAAGATAAAAGAAAAAAAACATCGTCATCTTTCGATTCCCCATCTGAAAATATCTCATCTCTCTCGCTCTCTCTCTCTCTCTCTACCGCTCGATTTGCCCGCGTGTCCCTGCAACTTTTATACGAGGCGTCGAAAACGCGCGACTCGTAAACATTGCGCGAGTCCATCGGAAACTCGAAATAAACGCGGGAAATTTTCGCGGACGCGTTGCATAATTGACGCCGCGCATCAGGCCGGATACGTTGAGCGCGCACGTTGGAAATTGGAAAATCGAAAAGCGCCGGCTCGGCGAATTTTAACGCCGATATGGGATTTCGGTGTATGTGCTCGTTCCTTTTTTTCTTTTCTTTTTTTTTCAGCGAATGGTAGTTGATTGCCCGCACGCGCACGAGATCGTGATTTTCAATATTAAAAAGCGCGGATGCGGTGGGAATGGATTTTTACTTCCTTTTTTTCTATTTTGCTTAATATTGCTGACGTTCCGAGTTGGTGAAAATGATTTCGTAGCGATCATTATTTTGAGTTTATCGGAGTTTAATATTTGAAAATCGAATTGTTTGTGAGTATACAATTTATTTTTAAATACTATATATATGCTAAAAGGTTCGATTGATAAAGCTTTCAACTGTATTACTGTCGAATCCTAATTAATATAATACTGATCATATGTTATGGAAATTTCGCAATTTATTAACTGTATTGATATTGAGCGACATAAATAATCTGAAATTGTAAATTATTCGTAGCTGTCATATTATAAAATAATCGGTTAATATATTCTATTACTTTAAATTGCCTTTAAAATTTGTGCTATAATTGTTCTTACCTTATACACGATTTAAAATTAGACACTTCGTTATATCTACACCTAGTTGAACGATCAAATTTGATTTCCGCGTGAATTATGCAAAGGCAATCGGTCGAATGTTAATTTGTTAATGCATATCAATTTGGCGTAGCGCCGTTTTTAATTAAACTAATCAAACGACTCGTGCCAATATGCGACGATATTTGTCACATGCAACGCGACAAATTATCCAACTATTCGCGGCAACGTAATTAATTAATCGGCTTATAGTTTTGCGATTTAGAGTTTTTATTAATTATTGGCCAAATCTCATATTTCCCGTAAGTACTTTGTATAAGAGGCTTACATATGATCGAATAGTGCGAGCAAGCCGCAGTACTAGTTTCGATATAAATTGTATATTGATTGAAAACAAAAACTTTTATCTCTCGCTGAATACGTGTGGAAAAGTGTGAAATTCAGTCATCCTTTATGTATGAAATGTCTGCTAAAGAGGATTGAGAAGGAAAGGTAAAGTGCGAGTTTCAATTTCTAAGAAAAATATTTATTTCAAAGGGATTCAAGTGCGAAACAGCTAAAAAATCTTGAATACGAAAGAAATGATGCATTGCTATCGGAATTGCTCGTCTCTTCATGTTCAAAGAAAAATTTTACAATATGTTCTATACATTTCAGGTTTTAGTATATTAAATTTGAAATCATTCGTTATTGTTCCACATCGATTCCCAGATACCAATACACATGCTATTTCTGTTTTTATCCCTTACCAAGAATGGATATTCGGTATATTTATTGAATCCTAGAAAATATTGACAAAAATTTGGCAGTTGATATACTTTCTATAAATATAATATACAATTTCTATATAGGAAATATTATTTTTATCTTGAAATTGATCAAATTACTTTTACTCTCTCCAAGTTATACTATTATTTTATTACCAATATCGGTTTCTGAAAATACAATGAGGAACATCGATGATTAAATTTATAAGACAATTAAAAAACTTTCAAAATAATCGAGTTCTTATTCGTTCTTAACCGTTCGAGCAATCGTCGCCACGAGATCAGCGATTATTTCTTACTTCATCACTGACTCCACGCGGACACCGCAATAAATAAATAAATGGACGTTAACGAAGTTCGCGCGCGCATTCCCGGAGAGTAACGAGCATTATGCGGAAACCTTGAGATGCGTAATTGAATAATGTCTCTCCTCTCTTGCGTAACAGTTCGCATGCCCACATACACACATACATACGAGAAAATCCATATGTAACTGTGCAACCGCATTTATACGATACGCGCATTCTCTTACCGTATAACGTATATATATCTATATATACTTTTGACAATAGCATAAACGCTAATACACGCGCTCTGATTAATAGTTAATAGTTAACGTACACATACCTGAAAATTTCGGCTATACGCGCGAAGGAGAGGACGCAATGAATCATTTAACCACTGGCGCTTGGCTCTTTAATGTCGAAGTTTCTCTACCGAGTGGAAGAGAGTAATGAGAAGAAATGGGCGTCGAATTTTACCGAAAACTTTCGTCGGTCCGTGGGACGCCCGAGCGAACGCCCGCCTAATTGAATTTAGTTATGACGGTAATTGAACGAGCCGATCCTACTTTTGGAAATTGCGGTGGAACGCGTGGCGCACCGGGAGTAAGTGTCTTTCTATATATCCAAGCGGGAAATTAATTATCGCGCGAGACAGAAAGAGAAGGATCGAGGTTTGTAACGTGAAAAGCTTCGTATGTTCCGTGCGAGATTAGTGCGGTCGAGTGGTTGTGAAGGATATACGTAATATTTCTCGTATAGTGTAAAAGCCATGTTTATTACAGTTTTGTATATATATTTGGTAAGTTCTTGTGTGGTTTAATTGTAATAATTTGGAATAAATATTATAATGTTAAAATTCTCATTTATTTATCTTCCACATCTACCAGCTTTCCTGTATACCTGTCCATCTATATCAAACAAACTCATCATACACGTTGCCCTTTCTATCACCATATATACCTTACTCACTCTCGCAAAAACCACGATTCTCGTTAATTACACTTCTTATACCTCGAACCACACACTCAACACCTCCGCATAACGTGTCCGAAAAAAACCCTCAAAACTACACTTCTCTCATCACCTCTCGTTTAATTTATGGCTCTCGATATACACGCAATTTATGCGCTGGCAAAAAAACGTAGCCGACGGGTAAGAAGATCGGTTATCATTACATACATACACACATGATATTATATAACAACGCCGAATATCGGACTCAGATGATTTACGAGCGCATTGGTGCGACTCGTGAAAAGTAAACGTGCGAGATTATATGGTGCATCGGTGGTAAGTGCTGTGCACTTGTTGCGTCGACGCGTGTGCTGGAGTGTGTAGATGAGCCGCAGGGATTAGGCGCACGTGTGCCGCTGCTAGTTCTGAAGGATTGGGGCTTGAGATTTGAGGTTTTGGTTGGTGGGTTGGAAGTTTTAGAAGTTGAGAGTAAAAATTTTAGAGTTCCGGTATGTAGTGTAATGTTAATGTAAAGTTACTAATGTAAGGTAGGTATGTAAAAGAAGTGTCGAAAAAAATGATGTTATTTACAGAATAAAGGTTATTTGAGAAATGGAAAAGAAACTCATCTTGCTAATGTATGTAATTAATCTAATTGAGCATGAAGGTGAATTTCGGAATGTGACTGATGATAGCCGTTAAATATGAAAGAAGTAATCAAAAACTTCCGCAATCCTAATGATGATAGTTTCGAAAATGATGGATGGGAATGTATAAGCTTTAAAGCGAAACAAATTTAGGCGCTAATGCTGCAAATGAAAAAGAGAATGGGAGTGATAATTAGACAGTTTGGAAAACCCATATAATTAATCATTTTGTGCTATTTATAAACTTTGGGTTATAGGCCAGGCTTTTTCTAAAAATTATCCAAGGTTGGTGAAAATGTAGTAGTTTGGGTAAAAATAATTTTAGATACATCACGTAAGAGATTACATAATAAATTAACGTAGATCTGTTTAATTATGACTACTATAGTTTAGTTTGTAATAAATTCAACGCAAATTCATTCGATCCCAATAGTCAGCTGTGTATAGTTAATTAATATGCATTTTAATGTTATCAGCAATAACTGAGGAAACATTAACCTTATTACGCTGTATAATCAATTATCCATGATTGTAATTAACAGAAAATAAATTCACAACCAATCATGGTTTCCATCATTCTATATAACATTCTAACGGTAACCTATATATTAATTAAATTACTATGTATATTTTAAAGTCAAAATCACTATATAAATTATATAAAATACTTCATGTAATTCCGCTACCCAATATACACACATGACACAATGGAAAATCCACTTTTTCGCGTAACGATATATACTCCAATTTCGACGGCTCATATTAAATTCATCCAGCTAATTACAGCGGTAATAACCGACGCATTATAGTATCCATGCCCCACTCAGCTACACACACGCATAGTATACATATACGTGTATATTTCCGGCACTGCTCGCGCGCGTTCGCAATCCACACCGAACGCATTAACCGCGGCCGATAAAAATCTATTTGCCGGGTCGAATAATTGCAGCCGCGTAATAACGCGAAAACGCGCGCTTCCCGTTATTAAACGCACAATAATCTCGCCTGCGCGTGCGCAATGTATATACACTCATCAATCTCACTCTCTTTATATCCCCCAATGTCACGTATGTATATATCACCATTATGGTTGTTTTTTTTTGGAAGGACTCGTGTTGTTGTTACCTTTGCGGTAACTATAATGGAAAGGGAGGGAAAGAGAAAGAGAGGAAAGATTTTTGGGCCGCTGGGTCACGTAATGTATAAACCCATTATTATACGCGCGTGAGAACGCGACTTTCGCGCGTTCGAGAGGAGGTTCAAGAGCAAAAAAAAAGTCGAGCAACGGAGAAATTCGATCGTATTGGCGGTGCAGTAAACAGTGTGGTATATATAGGTATAATTGTTGTTGCGACATGTCGTGATAATTGTCTCGGGAACATGATATGCGTATTTTGATGTTATTACTTTAGTTGTTGCAAATTAATACACGCACGTAGAGAAATATCGCTGATCGATTGAATTGGCCTTATGAGATTGAAAGTTAAGAATAAAATATTATGCCATAATGACTTTGTATTATTGGTTATCGTACTTTCTTTACATATATATATATATACTTTTGCAATTATTTTTTTTTCTTAATTCTCGACAAATATGTTGTTCCCGTGAAAAAAAAATTACGCAAGTGCTTTATTTTTATATGATTGTAATTTCATTTCTTCTCTCAACAATATTATATTTATCACACACTTTTTCCACATCACATTTTTCAAAGATCACGTCTGTAGGCTCGTAAACACATATCGATTTCGTTTTACCGGGCGTATTTATAACCTCATATATATATTTGTCGTCGACGCTCTTCTCCGGCTTCTTTTGTTATGAAAACCACATTCGAACAATAATCCCTGCCTTAACCTATCACCTCTAAAAAATGCACACAACACTCTCCACACGAAGAAAGAAAGAACGAAAAAAACGAACTTTCCCCACACGTCCAACCCAATCAACCATCAACTTGCAACAACCGAATCTCAGCCAATCTCAACGATTACCCCTCGCATTACGCCGCAAGGTTACACTTCTCCCTCCTCACTCTCTCTCGCTCACTCTCTCCTTCTACGACAAAAATAAAGAAACTTTCTCTCCTACCCCACCTACATCCTCCCACGAAAAATAGAGCCCCTCGAAGGCGAACGAAACATTCGAGCATCGCGTGCGCACGCGAAAGTTTACGCGACCTTGACGCCGCCGTCACTGCCGCCGCGGGAAAAAAACGGCGCTAAATGTCAATCGGCCGCCTGCGCGTCTCTTTCTCTCGGAAATCTCAGCGGGGAAGCTTTTACGATTTAAGGTCGCAACAAGGGAGGGAGATGTGTTAGCGGTGGGAGGCACAGGTAAGGTTGGGTGAATGCATCGGGGTAATTTGTGTTTAAGGGATTCGTAGGCGGGAGAAAGGAAAAACAATGGGGGAGGAAGTGTTCTGGAGTTTGAAGTTCATTGGGAGTGAGAAAAGAGTGAGAAAAGGTAGAGAATGAGTTGTATTAGGTTAAAAGTTTAGTTCGTGGGAGTGTAGTAAATAAGTCTTGGTTTAGGATCGCATGCGATGGGAATTAAATAATAGAAAACTGAAAAAATATGCGAGAATCATAAGAAGGTTTGTATAAGAATCGAAAGTTGAATTTAAATGAATTTATTTTCGAACAATATATGTAAAAATTACATAATTGCACTTTTTGAAGGAACCAACATTTTTTTACCAGATCAAGAGAAAACGAAAACTCACATTGCCAAGTTTTATTTATCTATTTGTTTTATAAAATACGTATGACTTCTTCAGTCAAAAAGATTAATATCTAAATGTAAATCATCACAAGTATATTTAAAAAAAAATAAGTTGACAGATAAACTTATTACCACCAGATTCACCACGTTCAAGATTTTAGTTCTGGTAAGCGTTTCACACAACAAATATGTATTTATTTTCATACCCAGTCGTTTGTGTTTTCCATGAGATCGCTAATAAAACAATTTTCGCAGACGTTTATTCCGTTAAAAAAAAAGTCTCATCCTTTATATCTTTTCACGGCATCTCTGTCCCATATTTCCGATATATATATATATATATATATATATACATATTTTTAATATTTATAAATTCTTCAGTTAACCGGTATAAAGTGCGTATACACAAATGACGCGAATTCTTTGACATTCTGCTCTTTTTAACGTACCCAATGTACGCTTAAAAAAAATACTCTCGGATATTTTCCACATTGCCAAACTGAATTGACGCAAAAGACACACTCTCAAATAACCGCGAACCGGACAGTTCGCTTATATACCTTTTACCACAAAAAAAAAGAAACAACCAGTCACCGCTAAAAGGTATATATATATATATATATACACCTCAACTTCATTCACATGCAGAATTGCAGTCGTCGTTCTCACCTCTTTGCTTTCTTAAATTTCCAGTCCACGACCTTCCTGCTGCCTATATGCAACGCATCAAAAGAATCGTCGTTGCGACAAACAAGTGCGACGCGATTTACAAAATTATCCATGGCAGAAGCTAAACAAACCTGCGCCGCGAAATAAAAAAAAAAAGAAAGAGGACGAATAACGTGCGCAGTGCGAGAAATGGGAAAAATAACTGCGCGATTCGTCATCTCACAGCAGCATATGTGTATATATATGCGTGTATGGCCGATTGCGCAACGTTGGTGGATTTTTATTTTGACGGGCTGTGGCTGCAAGTTTTGCGGACGAGGCTAAAAATTCTCAGCACCGTGCGTTTTATTGCGCCGAATGGGATTTTAATTGCGAGAAGGATGGCTTTTGTGGCGTCGATAGTATTTCGTCGTCTCTTTCGGATTGGCTTTTTAATTGATTTGTTTAGTCTGTGTTCTTTTGCGGTTTAATTGCATAATTATGTTACGGAGGTTTCTGTCGATGTTGTGATAACATAGAAGTTAGTAAATATATTAACTATATAGCTTATGATGCACTTGTTAGTGGTAGATTATTATATTACAAACTGTGGGTTCGCATATTTTGTCACGTTTTATTCTTTAATGCTCTCAATGTATATAACAATTGTTATGGTTACAGCTTACCCAATGTAGTTTATTAACGCTATAATTGGTTACTGCAACTCACCTGTAACATAAAAGAAAAGTATGCGTTGTAAAATAAAATTACAATTATTAATTTTTTTTATTCTAAAATGTTGATTGTTTAAGATTGGAATTATAGTATCTATTAGAAAATTTTTTTACGAATTTTTTAATATGTTTTATATACTTCAAGCATTACACTACAAAGACCATATATATAGATAAAAAAAGCTACTTCATTCATTTCGGGGATCCCATTCTACTACTTTTTGTGAATCAAGTATTCCAGCTTTATATAAAATAGACGCAAAAAATATTTCAAAACGAAGGTCAAGTTACAGCATTCTACTTATTTCCTATATTAAAAAGCTTCCATTCAATTCATTTTACACCGACGAATGGAAATACCCGGAAAAGCATCAACAAAACCTAATACCGCACTCAAGACGACTAGGAAAACCTTGTCTCTCTCTCTCTCTCTCTCTCTCTTTCCTCTCTTCTTCTCCACACTTCGTACGCGCATAGTCTATTAAAGACTCGTCGTCGCCTCGCGTGTAATTTTACGAGGGAGATAAAATTTCGCGCTCGCTGTCTTTACATCGTTGGTACTGCTCACGTGCATGCGCGCGCGCCTCTTTTCATTGCCTCGATAAAGTTTTCCCTTTGTCTTTTTCTCTCTCTCTTTTTCCCTTCGTCTCACTCGTACTCGATAAAAATGCATAGGAGTACGTTTGTCGAGTTCGAGACGGGAGGATAGAGAAGAGGATAGCGGATTCGAGTTGCAAAGTTGCGCACGCGTATGTGTGTGTGTATGTGAAAGTGGGGATGATGCATTTAATAATGTAGGTAAATACGCGGAGAGTGGATTGCGCGGCTGCATCAAGCTCTTTTTTCGGAAGGGGATCGAGTGCTGGGGTTTTGTTGGGTTGTTGAAAGTTTATTTGAATTAAATTTTTTACTGAGTGCCTTTTTACGTGTGGAACGTAAATA
>JAWWEQ010049243.1:0-13912 GCA_035583055.1 Torymus tubicola
AAGTTATTTTGTTACCTGAACTTATACATTTTTCTGCGTATTTCACTTATTTTCATACTTGGTTCTATTGATATTACAATAATTTGAAAGATGTAAAGAGAAAATGGCCAGTAAAAGCCTAATTATATTGGAGAAGAGTGACAGAGACAGAAAATAATAACAAAAGTGACATTTTTCGAAATATCTCCAAAAGGGCTATAGTAAATGCTTTTCTGGCCTTCATATATTTATATGTATCTAATGCATATTTTGTTACTTAGCTTTGAACTTCGTAACTTTAGGAGTTGATATTTTTCAATCCTAAAAAGAGTTCTAAAATCATACTTTTTATAATTGTATATAAGGCTAAACTAAATAATTAACGTAAAAGACATAACACTTTTTTCAGTATTTCCTTAAAATATAACTGAAAGTGTTGATAACTTCAGTTTATTGAAGGGTTAGGATCTAATATTATGGCTTCCTTCATATTTCGGTATCTAAAATTATATCTCAAAGTTGAAGAAAAATCCGTGATCCGGATCTGAGATACTCTCCTTGTTAGTATATATAGCACTTATTGAATCACTTGTTGAATCTCCCTCCAAATGATCTCTAGCTGCATACAATTCGTTGTATTTCTTATTTGGTGATATTTTGTATCATTAGCGAAAACTGTAACCAACTTTTCAGTTTTATTTTATAATTCTATTGTCGTGTGAATGACCACTTTGGCTTCAACTTCGTCTGAAATTTTTGTAGTAACAACTTTTTTTTGTGTATATTTTGCCAGGAAATCCACAAAGTTTATTTTATAATTAATGCTTGAAAAAAATTTGGGTTGATTCATGATTATCATTTTATCCTCAGAGACATCTTCATCAGATCCAACGGTTTTCTTTCTTCTGCAATATCTTTCATAAAATTTTGCTTCGATTGCAACCATTAAAAACTACAGTAACATTTTTTCCAAAGTATTTAATAACAAACAATAAATATAATTGAAAAACTTGTTCATAATTTTGTCTGTGGGGCGAAACTTCAGCGTGCAATAGTCAATCTTCATCTATCGCATAAATCGTATTTGATTGCAATAATTCATTACAAGGTTTTGATAACTCATATAGTTTTGATTTTGCCGTTTTTTTTACCAACTAAACTGAGTGGGTATATCGTAAGCTCGTCTGAAAAAGCTTCACGTATTTTTTGGATATCGTAGTTAAAAACGACATAAATTCTTTGAAATAATAAGTAAATATCTATAGTGTATATATTACAGTATCATTTTCTAAATGCACACCAGTAGCAGTACTTGTCAGATTTTTAATTTTATAAACTTTTGACATTGAAATATTATTAGCATTTTTCAAACCATATCTTCGATTTCCAATCAACATTTTTCAATTGCTTTTTGACAATCTATATTTACTTTATCAATGAATCCCGTAGAAAGCGATACCAACACATGTAGGTGATTAAAAGATTATGCTTTTGAAGCCAGCTTACAAGTTCATTTATATCATTTTTATCTCTGTCCAATGCAACTATTAGAAAGATTAACATGTTGTTCACTATTACTTGATTTAATTTCACAATTATATTCTAAACACTCCGTTACATGTAACGCTAGGAGTAACACCTAGACCATGTTTTAAATCTGGTCCGAAAATGCTATTTAAAGTTTGTTCAATAATTATGTCACTTCATGCTTTATCCGATCTACAAATTGTAAAGTATCCATCTTTGGTATAACGTTCATAATCCAAAGAATTCATTACGATATTAAAATTTTCCATCTTAATAATAAACTTGGGCATTTTATGCATACGCAAAATGCCTACTGAAATAAAATAATTATACATAATTTCGGAGATAAACCATTGCTTTTAAAGTAATTTAAATTTTGTACAAATTTTTCTGTTAAATGTTTCAAAAAATGATATTTTTCACAGTCATCTATCAAAAGAGACTCCTTATCCATGCAGAAAAAAATTCATTAAGGAATTTCTCTACTCCAGCTGTATCGCTCAAAGTATTACAAAAAAGTGACAGCTACAGCCGTCGTCACGCACGAGATAGAGGTAGTGATACGTAACCTGAACGAGTCTCCTAGAATGCGTGCACACACGTCTCTAGTAAAACCGATTGGACGCTAGGAACGCAGGAATTCGGACTGCCCCTGCTGTCGTGTACACACGATGCAGTAGCATACGAAATCTCTTTCCGGGACTAATTAGGGCCTCGTGCACACACGTGACCCTACTTAGCACTCGAGGCGTTGACTAGACTACGGAACACCGGAACAGTCCTGATTCTCCCGTCGTGTACACACGAGGGAAAGCCGAACTGACTCCCGGAGCTCGATAAACGCCTACGTTTCGCGCACATACGTGCCTAGGCGATTGCGTGACGACACCCGCACGAACTTACGACGAGAATTGTCCTATCGCGAGAGGGCGCGCGCGTAGCGTACGTAAAAGTGCGTTTTCTAAATTATTGTTACAGATGACTTAACGGGAGCAGCGCCAAAACCAACAGCTGCTGGCATCGGATTGTTGACATTTATTATTGTAAATAGCTAATATATCCTTTTGTTATTTTGTTAAAACAGCAGTAATTTCTAAATCTAGTTCCAGTTAAGCACCCTAATTCTCCTAGTCACCTCTCCCGAATCCTGATAACACACTCTTGAGCACCCGGCAAGGGGCGGAGCTACCGTCACAAGTTTTCCAAGAAAAATTATCATAACCACTTAAAAAAAATAACAAATTATCTCAGTAAAAATTACCATGTACACTGGTAAAAATTGAGATTTATTAATTTTTACAAGGTCTAGTAATTTTTACTCAGAAAACTGTCAATTTTTACTAGGTGACTCATTCATTTTAACAAGTAACCTGGTATTTGTTCACTCGCGCATGCGCACTGCGGAATATTGTGTTTCAGGATATTGATACTAGAGGCGTGCGCGAAGTTCAAATGAAAACAAAACGTATATCGCTTTGTAAGTAGTAACTGCGATTCAAATAACTGTCGTTAACAGTTTCCATGGCGCACTCGATAGGACGTCGGACTGTCAACCCAAAGGTCGTCGGATCGAATCGCGCTTCCGTAATAGTATTTTTCAGTTTAATGTTTTTTCATCCTTGTTTCTATTTCTATTTCTATATTAAAATACTATATATCCATTAATACTGAAAAATTAATTTTTTTAATTTATGCTAACTAAAAAGAAATTTTCTAAGAGACTTTGGTAAAAAGTTTGAAGTTGTTGGTCTGTCGGTCAATTACTACTGAAACTGATAATTTTGTCTCGAATATTTGTAATTTTTACTACAAAAATTCTCTCCGTGTGCATAAAACTACCATGTTAAATTTTAACTATTGTGATTACCTCATGATCATGATTACACCATGAATTCTTTGCGAAAACATTGCAAAAAAAACCAGAAAAAAATTTTATTCAAAAATTTTCAGGTTTTTCGTGTTTAAATCGGCCATATTTTTTTTCCTGATGTCTAATCGGAATTTTGAGCCCGGATTCTGAAAGAGCAAAAAATTCTACGTTCGAATATCTTTAAAATCGCTATAAAATGTTAAAGGAACCTAGATTTTATATAAACCTCGGATGTGTACATATATTTGAAATAAAAAAAAGATATTAATATATATTGTAATAAATTTTTAGATATTATAACGCGGTGTGATACGGTGCGAATCGGGGCAAGAGTAGGGCCCTGTGATACTGACAGATGCGGTTATCATACCTAATCAAGGGTCAGGGAGCAGCGCGATAGGTACCCCTATATTTAGATTCCCGAGGCCATCGCTTACTTTGATTCTCTCTCTTCCCGTATCCACCCCGTTACAGTATCTATTTTAATTATTTCATTTTTTAAAGATATTTTTTTTTTAAATAAAGTTTTCGTTAATAATTTGACAAACTATATAAGCTCTTGCTATTCATACGTCAGATTTAAAGTACATTGATTCAGAAAAAAAAGTTTGAAAACACATCGCTGTGACGTTTGTTTTGCTTTGACATCTGACTAACTATCTAAAGAAATTATATTCCGTTATATACAGGGTGGGCCATTTTAATCAAATCACTCGCATAACTCCTAAACAAGGCAACCTATAAAAAAAATGTTCAGACAAAAGTTGCTCAGGACAATGGGGGTCATCCGACTGTCCAGCTAATTTTAATCTTGGGGGGGTCAATTTTCAAGGTCATTTGAATGTCAAATCGATTTTTTTAAATAGGAACCCCTATTTTTGACACTAGATTCAGGAAGAGCGGGAAATTTTCAGTCGGATATGATAGTCTGAAATTTTTAGAGTGACTTTTTGATGGCCAAATCAAGGTCAAATGATAAAAAATTGTCCAAAAGATATTTTTTAAAATTTTCGAAATTTATCGTTAAACAAATGTTTGAACGATGAAGGGGCCAACGACCTTCAACGTTTTGACCTTGATGTGAAGATTTCAAGGTAATTCGAAGGTAAAACTTGTTTATTTGAATAGAAAACCTTAGTTTCGCTCTTATCGTACTTTTAGCGTTACGCAGCAACAACGACGTGGACGTAGTAAGTTCTGTTTTCTTTGGGGCTCCTGATTAATGTGAGTCCTCTTGCCTCTTACGTTCAGGGTGCCTGATCAATATGCAAAAATTTGCAAACTTACGAAAAATTGCAAAATTAAATACGCTAATTTTAGATAGCTAAAATTTTAAAATTACATAATATTGCAAATGTTTAAAAAATTTTAAATTTGCAACAATGTCAAGTACTCCAAAGTTTGCAAAGATGACGACTTTATACAAATCTGATGAACCTTATAACTGAAGCTTTCGCAGCAATTCCCAGGGAGACTTACTTAATGCTAATTATTACAGTAAAAGTGAGAGGTAAGAGGACTCACATTAAAGAAGCACCACCATTGTGAGAGGCAAGGAAACTCACGTTAAACAAGTACCCCGATCATGAGAGGCAAGAGGACTCACATTAATCAGGCGCCCCAAAGGAAACAGAACTTACTACGTCCACGTCGTTGTTGCTGGGTAACGGTAAAAGTACGATATGGGACGAAAGTAAGGTTTTCTATTCAAATAAACAACTTTTACTTTCGTATAACCTTGAAATCTTCACATCAAGGTCAAAACGATGAAGGTCGTTGGCCCCTTCATCGTTCAAACATTTCATTCAACATAAAAATTGCAATCACCATAGTTGAGAAATGCTTCAAATTCGCCTCTAGTTGTTTTCCAAAGTGATACAGAAGACCATCAAGATGATTTTGAAAAAAATAATGAAAATCTGTGCGTTAATGAAGAGCATGAATTACGAGGAGAAATAGCGAATGAATCATAAATGGAAGAATAAAAAATTATAATGATTTCTATAATGTCATAATCATTGTTTTGTATATTTAATTTTTCTTACAAAAAATTCATTTTCATATTAAAGTTTCACATTTTACCTATAAAAAATCTTTGTAAAATTAAAAAAAAAAAGAAAAATAAACTAAAAAAATGTTATTATTTTTTTTTCGAAAATATTTAATATTTATTTTATATCTTCGCAAGAATTTTCTTAGCCAGAAAAGTTGTTTCTACGCTAATTCAGGTTGGTTACTCTCAACGCAGACTTGAGTAGAATTAACCAAAGTCTTTAGTAACTAGTAATAGTGACAGATCAAACACCCTCTATAACTTATTTGACTGCAATCAGTAAACGAATCGGTTTTCTTTTTGGCGTGTATAATCCAGCTTACTGTTCGTTACACCAGCTTTGCATTCTATATTTCTTAGTATTCTAAGGTCATTAAAAAGGCGAGCCTGTTTAAAGTTATAGACAGTCGGGTAAAAGATCTCATAAATCTCATAAAGTTAAGACAATCGGGTAAAAGATCTCATTAATCTGTATAATTTGTATAATAATTTTGCTGCGAAATTAAATAAGCATAACATTTACGAAGTGCTCCGATAAAACTGTACAGAGATTAAATTTTTCTAATATTACGTTAATAGTTATAGGAAATATATGTAATAATTTTCAGAAAAATCACTTCCGCGACATCCGATGCAGAGAATGATTGAAAGAGAGATTGATTGATTGATTAATTTTATTATTGTTTTAATAATTAATAATTATTATAATTTAAATTAATATCTATAAAATCTCATAGACTCTGATAATAATATAGGCTCTCTTAAAAAAACAAAACAAAACAAAAACAAAAAAATAAAGAATTCTGGCAATGCTGCCATTGTAAAATTAAGATAAAAAAATTATCGCGCAAAAATGTCCTCTTTTCTAACCAGATGCTGAGGCTGCACTTTTTTCCCAAGGACTTTTCCAACGTTGATACGTGGCTAACATTATACAAAACGATGGTCCGAAACGAGCAAACTAAGCAAACGAGCAAAAGAGGCCTTTTGGTCTGAAAAATCGATGAAAAATTTAGAAACTGTGATAGGATTACTTAGCAATGCTAGATTAACGTTAAAATTATTAAAATGTACGTTCAGACTGCGAAGAATTGAATATTCAGGCTGTTTTAAGTGAGGGAATTATAGAATTCAGTAACGAAAACATTGAAAAATCCCAAGGATAGAAAAAATTTAGATAGATTTCTTAGTTTAGCAAACTTCTTTAGTCACTGCCTAGATTTGCAATGATACGTAGACAGACGAATAAAGTTTTAAAAAACGATGAGAAACATGAAAATACTTTCCAGGAAATCCAAATGAAGTTAGTATCAAAATCTGTTCTACCGCTCTATATAGTCTAGGTGCCGACAAAACATTTCATGGCAAAATTTTTCCCAGCCTGAACCAAAGTTTTGTAGGCGTATTTTGACCTGCTGAATCAGAATTTCAAAGGTACCCGAACGAAAAAGTGGAAGAAAAAAAAGTTATACACAATTTAATTGTTTAAAAGACCATATCTCCGAAGTAAAAAATCGCAGGGAGCTGGAACTTTTTTCGAAACGTTTGTTTTTTTTTAGTTAGAAACTTTTTCATTCTTATACTTTTTTTTAGCTATATCTGATAGTTCTTATTACCCCACGCGCGGCCGCCACGCGCCGTGTCTGGTCTCTGCGTACGAAATTTGTTGTAGTTACCGATCATTATCTAAATCTGTCGAAACGAATAGCGACATTATTATGAGTATTCAAACAACTGACGATGAATTCTTGTTTTTCGAAGATCTAACCCGTTTGTATAAGATATAATAAAAATTTTAAGCGAGATAATTTTTAGAATCAGAAAGTCAAAGATTTCGCATTGCGCGGCGGTATTTATTTAAACGAATAATGTGTGGCAATAAAATAAAATCATGATTCATAAAACCATTATTATAAATATATATAATAAAGGAATATTATTTTTTGTATTTGACGAGGTACCTTAGAATGCACATTAGAAATGTCTCAGAGTAAATTTTAGCAAAAAGAAAAGCCGGTTCTGACGATACACGGAGAGAAATGTTCGTTTTAAAGTTACTATACTCTTTATTTCCGCGGAGACAAACTCGTATTATGCAGGTTATTTAGTATATCTTTAGTAATTAATAATATAAACTCCATGAAAAAGTAATATTACTGGTTATAAAGTTTGTTATACCAGTATAGTAAATATTTTATTTTGAATATTTTATATATTACAAAATGATTTGTAATATATATTTGTACAATTATAAAGATTTTTTTATGTACATTTTACTATGTAATATACTCAAATTTCGAAGTGATATATTAGACAGAGGACGTAGTTTTTATTACTCAGTATAGTAAAAATTAGAGTCATCTACTAATGTTATTGTTATGGGAGGAGTTCAGCTTTATCATATGTAGATAAGTCGCAACCGTACGCGCAAGGACGCGTTGGCGCAGCGGTAAAAGTGCGGCTTCCGGATCAGCGGGCTGGGGTTCGATTCCATACTAGGTCTCTCGTTTTTGTCCAAAAATAAAAATATTATTTCTTATTTAATTTAGTTTAATATGTATGGGAAAGGTGAGGTCAGTAATGTAAATTACAGAAAAATATTTTTTTAAATTATGAATTTTTACTTTACTTTCCAGTATAGTAAAAATTTGTATAGACGTTGTAAACTTCAATAAATTTCGAGTTTCTCTCCTCGTTCCTATACAGTATAGTATATTTCCTACATCTTCGTACTAATTTTTAAACGATAATTTCTCTCTGTCGATATTGTGCACATTGATCACGTATGAATAAGGTCTAATAGATAATTTGACTCGTTTTGTTTAAGTACTACCTGAGAAAAATTTAACCTCTTACAACTGTTAAAAATTAAAAGGTTTCATTGAATTATATCGTGCGTTAAGACGAATAGTGTCCGACTAAGGTACTTGTTTAATTTCTTACATGATTTTGAAATTTGATTTAGATTACGAAATTAAAACATACATTCAATTCATCTGGACATCCACAAACGGACATCTTAATAGAAAGACTTAACGAGACTTTGTTATCGGCGATGAGAATTCCTATCATGGAAAATGAAGAAAATGACTAGGATCGATCGTTACCCCAAAATGAACGTGATTTGCCATACACCCTCTTTTACCCCTTGTATAATATTATGATAAAAATTTAAAAATATATTTTTTGATAATTTTTTTTAACATGACTAGATATAGTCAAGAAGTTTTGAATGGCAGCGATAAGCTTTTAAAGTATTATACTATACAATATATATGGGCAGTTCTCTGGTGAGTCGAGAGGTCAACATTTTGTTTCTTTTAAGGCAGTATTCTACTTTACAACTTTAAAAAAAATTTTTTTTTTTACATTTTTCGAAAGTAAATATGTTCAAGAATGTTAGCTCAAAATTTTAGAAAGATTCAAGCAGTTTAAATATACTTTTTCACCTTCCGAACGCATGTACCTGAGCGCGCTATTCCGACCCGCCCAGCGCTGGCGCGCGGATTAGCCGTCTACCTGGCTTTGTTCGCTGCAGCAGCTGTTCCCCTGTTGTAAATAATAATACACCTATATATATATTCTCATCAAAATATATACCTTTGCTTCTCTATTTACCTTCCCTTTATAATTTTGCTTCTGTATTTCAGTTCTGTATTTCAGTAGTGGAGAATCAGTCGTGATTCGAAGTTCAAAAGTGTAGCATCTATCTATTCGCAATGGATACGAAGAAAGTGTATCGTGCACAGAAAACTTCTAGTCGTCCATCTAGAACTAGAAAACGTTCTTTTCACGGAAACAGATTCACTAACGAAGGAGGTACTAGCAACACGAGTACGTCATCGGCAAAGCTGAAAAAGTGTAACGATTCGAGTTTTGATGTGAAAGTTGATAATACTGGTGGTTATTCTTTTATTCATTTTTTTACTGTGTTTTCAATGGTCTCAAAGTGGGCAGTGTGTTCTGTTTGCCATATACAAATGAAATTTTTACAATATGAAATCAAAAGTCGTGATTAAAAAAGTGAAGACTGCTGATCTAACTATCAAATTAACGAAGAAGTTATCTAAAAACTACAGTCTTGCAATTCAAAGGAATTCAAATTCAGTAAAAGGCATGCGAAACGATATCTGGGCCGGCTATTACCACAAAGTCTCAACAGACTCCAAACCACAACATACGTACTGTTCAGACAGCTGATGCAAGTATAAGAAGGCCGAAGCAAACAACGCTTTAAAAAGTTATAAACATCCTCCTGCTCTTGCTAGTGACGTACATGAGGTGCTGAAGCCGATACGAAGATCTAACAAAAACGGAATTGCTGGAGAGATGTTTGGGTGGAAACACTCAAAATAATAATGAGTGTTTCAACTCACCAGTTTGGGCTATGGCACCGAAGCATGTCTATAATGGCAAAAAAATCGTTAAAATTACATGCCTCACTGCTGCCTGCATTTTTAATGAAGGATTCAGTCCAGTTTTGAAAATAATCGGCCAAACCGCCATGCAGTTCGCCAATATGCGCGACCAACAGCGAATCGTTTGAGAGAACCGCCGCTCTACTGAGGCTTCTAAGGAGAGCAGAACTCAAAAAAAGCAGGCTAAATTAGATGAAAATACTCGCCTGGAACAAGTTGAAGGCATATTATATGGCCCAGGCATCGCTGATTGAGCGTAAGATAATTTTTTCTATGATTTTTCACTTACAAAAACTTTAAACGCATTTTTCTCGAAACAGTGTTTTCAAGTACCAAGGTTATGAAAACTCAAAAACTATTGAACCGATTCTTGTGAAATTTTGAACGCATATTCTATATATTTCTATCAACCGACCTAACTACAATCAACTTAAAATTTTAATTCTAACTATATTTTTATTGCAAAAAAGACGAAAAAAAACGCAATTTTTTGTTTCTTTTGTATTTTTGCCGCCATTTTGTTGATTTTGCACATACATAAAATATTCTAGTTAGATCGGTTTCTGGAGTCATACTGAACATAAAACTATTTGATTTTTTTGTTTCAGACCATCCGTCGGCAAGATTTTACGACCACGACAACGTTACCTACTTTATGAGGTGTTGGCTTTGACCATACGTTACATGTATAAAAAATGTATTAAATAAATAAAAAAAATTTTTTTATGTACTTCAAGAGTGTATTTAGTAAGCGTTTCAAACTCTACATCCATATCTTCAACAGTATTCTCAGAAAAAATTCACAAAAATAGCGTTTTTTTCGAGGCTCAAAAGTAAAATACTGCCTTAAAATCACTTAAATCGTTTTGTAACCATCCCATATCTTACCCTGAATTATTTCAAATTTTTTCACTTATAGTTTTTTAGTGGCAGAGGGTTAAAGTTGGTGATTTTAGAATTTTCTGCATTTTTGACATTTTGATTAATTTATAACTCCTCAGGGAAGCATTTTTCACGATAAACACAAAAGAAAAAAATCGATCAAAGTTATCACCACCGAAAAATTCATGGAGATATCTTTTTATTGTACAAAGTTTTATTGTATCTGTATAAATCCCAGAACAGACCGCGATCATTTTATAACCTAAAAAAATTCAATTCGCTTTTGATTTTCAAAAAAATCTCTTATACAGGTCTGAAAAAAATATAGTTAAATCCTACGAAAAATTACAAGAAAAAAAGTCTATGTAAGATATTTCGAAATTTAGCTTCGTTTTTGAGCAAAAAAAATCCTTTAATATTGATAAAATTACATCATTAAATTCAGAATTTTGATTAATTTTTAGCTGATTTGAATAGACACTTGGCTGGGATATCCGTCTCTCCTCACGAAGACAACAGAAACCACATCAATATAATCAATCCGCGGAAGAGAATGAATTTTCTTTTAAACCAGTGACGATTGATACCAATTTAGGCGTGCCACATGGTTCAATCCTGGGTCCCTTATTATTCACCTTATATATTGACGACGTCCAAGGGGCACTTAATACTTTTGATTAATTATACAAGGTGTCAATTAAGTCCCGGGACGGCTGAATATTTTCTAAAGTACTTCATTTCTGAAAACGATGAAGGTCATTCCTTTAGTAACTTTGAACAAGGAATCCGATGTTAATTAACGTTAATGTTAATTAATGTTAATGTTAATTCCTTGTTCAAAGTTACTAAAGGAATGACCATGACCGTTTTCAGAAATGAAGTACTTTAGAAAATATTCAACCGTCCCGGGACTTTATTGACACCCTGTATACTATACGCTCACGACCTGCAAATCTATATACAAGTTAGTAAGGATATAGTTGCTTAGCAAAGTAGCAGCAGTATCCGTGTCGGATTCGGCCGATCGTACTCATCTCAAACTCAACGCTGAAAAAACGAGAGCAATAATTTTTTATACCTCCAAAACCATTAACAAGGTAAAGAAACTTGGTCTTCGTGGCGTTAATGTTGGAAAGGGTATTGTCATATTTTCTGACACGGTCGTAAGTCTTGGTGATGTACCAGGTTCTACATTAACTTGGGAGTGGAACTTTGATGCAGTAACTAAAAAATTTAATAGAGTATTCTACAGTTTCCGATTGTTTAAGGCGGTCTTACACCTATAAATTTGGAAAAAATCAATATTTTTTTATTTGATTTTTCGATTCTCTATACACTATTCTAATCTTTTAAAAAATGTTTTAGTGACATATTTGAAAAATTCCCAAAGATATAAACAAAAATGTAAAATAACTTCTATAGGAACGTGCCATCAATTTCTACCGATTTGGGTCTTATCACGTAAACGTAAGTCATATCAAGAACCAATTTTCTACAACCAATTTTACGGTTAAAGAAAAAAAAACTTAATATTTTAAAATGTTAATTTAAAATTTATAAAAATAATTTAATAAATAATCATAAATGCATAATCTAAATACATACAAAAATTTTAAATGCGATTCGCGAACTCAAATCGCGCGCTCAGCTGGTAAAAAATGTGAAACACGTCGCTGCAAGGCGCCACGAAATATTTCCATGCACCACGATCCTCTCTCGCAGTGTCGACTGTTCTGTGCGCCCACATGTTTTTATTTTAGCTTTGTTTGAGGTTAGTTTTATTGACATAGACATTAGACATTCACTCAAATAAAGTTATACCTTGTCTTCACCCAAAATTTCAAACAATTGTATATTAAATAAAAATTAAATTTCTAAAAAGCATAGATACTTTGTGAAAATTTGTTTTTCTGATTTGCAGCAGTAACTGAAGTTACATATTTATTACTTTTTCTCACAATCAGTCAAACATTTTTTTATAATCAGCATTAAATTTCTCTTTTAGTAATTAAAACTTTTCTTCATATATTAAATACGTTAAAAATTTTTTATTTTTCTTGATCTAAGGGCGCGACAGCGGCCTGCTTGGCGAGTAAGGACCGTAACGTGACGTCTCAAGCAAGTAGGGCGATGCCGTACCCTTTATACTTTGTTTTGGGGTTTCCACTTTTTTGGCACATTTCTCATATTATATTAATGCAGAAGTAAATATGACATATGAAGGATTCATCTGAAATTACTTTTTACATACATTCTATCTGTAAAAAGTTTCGTGGTGAAAGATGCTTTCGTATTCGATTAATCAAGGGTCGAAATAAGTGACCGCAAAATCAATTATAATTTTTTTTCCTTCAGCCTGCAGGGAATTTCTAGAGAGAATGTAGTGGAAACTTTTTATACCTCTACTTGATGTCAAATCCTATAAAAAAATTTAGTGCTAATGGCGTCCGAAGGGCAGCGCTACTGTGCTCTACTTTACAAGGAGACAGCGCGCGCGAACACAGCTGAGTCTCCCCGTAGTCCTCGTGTCGCGGTTCGGCTGCTGTTAGTTTTGTGTGTATATATGGCCGGTTCTCTGTCACATCACAGAAGAAAAATTTTTTCTTCGCTAAAAATTTTTTTATACTTTCTACTACATATTTTAAACTGCTATGAATTTTTTCAGATTTTTTTGACCTATAGTTTTGGAGATATAAGAGGTCAAAAACTGAATTTTGATGATTTTTTGCATTTTTGATCGACTTTCATTAATTTATAACTCTTCAGGGAAGCAGTTTTCGTGGTAGACACAAGAATAGTTTTTTTTGGAAAATTTTCTCAGCCTTTCAATAAAAATATTTTCAATGCTGTATGTGTACACTGTCACTCATATACCTCCAAATGAAAGATTAAAATTCAGAAAGAAAAAAACCGGTCCAAGGTATTTCCACAGAAAAATTCATGAAGATATATTTTTATTGTACGAAGTATCTGTATAAATCCCAGAATGGGACTAGATCATTTTATAACGTAAAAAAAATTAATTTAGGTTCTGATTTTTAAAAAATGTCTTATATAGTTCTGAAAAAATATAGTTCAATTCTACGAAAAATTACAAGAATAAAAGTATGTAAGATATTTCGAAATTTTGCTTCGTTTTTGAGCTAAAAATTAATCAAAATTCTGAATTTAATGATGAAATTT
>JAWWEQ010049244.1:0-13908 GCA_035583055.1 Torymus tubicola
ACACGGGTGCCACCAATATAAAATAACTCTCGTATATTACATACATACGATATGTGTGTACGCCGGAAATGTCGTCATAGCTACAAATCGGCAACCGGTTGTGGGAATAACAGGACGAAAAATCGAAAAGGAAAACGAACATAAAATAATTCAGTTGTCTGTATTTGTTGAAAATCTTGGGTGCCCATTTCGATGTATATCACCGCGCGGTCACTCCTTAAGGCTCTTTCTATACTTGCCTTCGGAGCGCTCCCGCGCTCCTTGATATACAGTTGAATTAAAGAATACTATGATTCATTGAAACTAAATCATAGTATAAACAAACTTACGTTTATCATTGAACGGAATTGTGCGTGAGGTTGTGTATACTAAGGGCCTCGACATGAGAAAAGAGACGACGACTGAATACAATGAAATAGCATTGGTTATCTGTCTATATATATGGGGAATAGAGACGTTGTAACTCACTGTTCCCTCTGTATATAGATATACAACCAAAGCTATTCCTTGTATTCAGTCGTTGTCTCTTTACTCATGTCGGGGCCCTAAGTTCCAGAGACCATGTACATAAGTGCTGTGCTGTGATTGAATACCAAGATTCAACACTGTGTATCGTGCAATTATTTATTGGAAAATATTTTCAGTGACATGTAGTTATTTTGTTCTCAATACAATTAGAATATAATTATTTATTGAGTGTTAGAAGCAGTGAGTTACATTAAAACAAGCCAGATGAAAATGATTACACAAGTCAATAATTTCCAATATGTTTGGAAAAAAGTTTGTTAATCTCATTTATAACCCAAAAATAAACTAAATAATAGTTAATAATACATAAGCAGGACTCTTATTATTCAAGATTTTCTGTTGAAGAAGTTGGAATAGAAAGTAATGGTGAAAAGTGTGAAGATAAGTAAATAGACTAGTGTTAGGTACAGCATGATGAAAAATAGTTATGGTACTAACATAACCATGTTAACACCGCTTAATTTTGATGAATGATAGAATTGTGAAGTGATATTATGAAGTTTAGTGTATTTATAGAGGTATTTATATGCTATTATATCAATATTTTAGATTATTTAAAAAAATCATAACTTCTTTCAATCTGCTCTGCAACAAATGGTTCTGGGCTTATTTGAAAGGACTTACTCTAAACTATTAATAAAAAAAAGCTTGAAAAAATTGTCCTTGTCGCACTGCTGATATTGGTTCATACAGTTATACCAGATAGTGACCAATCAGACAGTTGCAAAATGAGATCTAAAAAAAATACCATATTTTTCTAATTGGTAAATGCAAACATTTTCCCCTACAATATGCTACACAAAAAATTTCAAGTTTTTCAGATAAAAAATGTCAAATGTTGATATTTAACCCAAATTATTAAAAAATCACCTTTTGCAAAACAATCTCAGATCTTTATTTATACATGTATGTATGGCTTAGTAATTTCAGAATTTTCATATTGGTGAGGGAAGCTGTCATTTAAAAAATTTTCAGCAATTTTAATTTTTTCTGCGGATTGGTTGACGTGAAACGTCCCATATTTTGATGCGATAAACTTCTTTTTGAAGTTTTTCAAATTCAATTCCTTACAAATATTGACAAAACCATGAAAAATAGCTTAAAAAGTGAAAAGTAAGAAAATTTTATAAATTTGGGAAACAAAAAATTCGAAACCATGAATAGCACAAAATCTGGAACTAATTTTTCTCTTATATTTTTTTCCTCCTGCAGCGAACTCTTTTCTCTTCAAACGATCTATGCAACGGATTTCTTTTTCTCATTTTTTATTCTGATTCGTTTCTCTCTTGAGCGTCCAGTAGAAATTTGCCATCATGTTAACATCCCATCTTCCTTGGCATCGTTTTTCCATTTTACTTTTGTCTTGATGGAATTTCAGAGAAGTAGTCAAGATAAGAGTGCAGAGCCTGCAGTTTGAGATTCATCAAGCAGTCTCACACTTTAGAATTTTTCAACAAGTCTTTAACCAAATTTTGGTAGTCATCACTCTTCTCATTTCTTAAGAACTTCTAAGAGAAATTTTTTAAACTTTTCCATGCCGCTTTTTCGGTGTTATTCAAGTGGTTCATGAAATTATGATCGTGAAGAAGGGTGAAAGTTGGCGGGCCATCACGAATACCTTCTTACAATTTTTCATCACTTATCGTTGGAAAGTTCTATCCTAAATATTTGAAACAATCACCATCTTTACTTAGAGCTTCGAGAAAGGCTTCAGAAAACTAAGCTCCATATGAAGAAGTGGTAGCAGAATATTTGAAGGATCAACCAAAGGGCTATTGATGATGTTCTTCGTCGCTCGATGAAACTCCATTCCCTTTGGCCATTCTTTCTGCTTGTACTGATATTTTCTGCTTCTGCATTTTTTGATCACGCTCTTGACCACAAGGTCATGAAGGGAGCAAGACAAAGTCATATTCGGACGTAAAATTTCCAGCTCATTCCGTTTCCAGGGTCAAAACTCTGCGGTTCCATTGAAAAAAATGACTTGACCTTAAAACGATATTGAAGGTTAAAGTCAAAGACAAATCCAAGGTTATGAGGTGATAGCGAGGAAAAGAAACGATAAGTTTAGTCCCAAACAATTTTCTGTTCAACGGTTATTGTCACTTAAACAATCAGATATGAAGCTAATAAGTTCCAAATCAGGTTTTGGATCTTAGATATTTATATTTTGAATTATAAATTGAAAATAGCTCCTAAACCTCTTATTACCGGAGAAAAATCTATATTAGTCGTATCAGACCCAAAACAAGTTTTTGGGTCTTAATTTTAATGTTTAGAATAAAATATGAGAATATGCTGTAAAACCACTACCCACGTAAAATAACACATTTTTATAGAAAAAAAACATACATTGGGACCAAAAGGCCCAAAAACTGCCGAGAACCTTGTGAGAGCCGCGAAAGTGAGAGAGAGAGAGTGAAAAGAGTTTTGTGTCGCGCCTCCACCTACAGCAACCCGTCGTGTCCGTGCGCCGTGAGGAACGGAACGAGGAACGCGAGTTGTGCGGCTTCGAAGACAGCAGCGGGGAAAGTGAGGAGTCTCCATCCCCGCCGACTACGACTACGACTACTGCGAGCAATGGCTGATCAGCCCCGAGTAAGTCTCGCTTAATTATTCTCGCTGTTGCGCGCGTAATCCTCGCGTCGAGAGCTTGTACGGCCAAGTGGGCCGCGTGCGTGCGTGCGTCGTGTTTTGCGAAACGAAGAAGCCGGTGAGCGAGCCGGCTACGTTTAAGTCTCGGCCTACGCGTCAGCTTATACCTTTCTTTTAGTTGAATAAACATTCTTTTATTATCTCTTACATCTCGAGTCACGCGTTATTATTTCGTGTCCGACCCGTGCATGCTTCCCCGAATACCGCCCTCTACCCTTTTCAGCTGCTGCTAGCCGAGAGCATCAACTCCTGGAGGAGCAACGGTAACGGGACGGTAAGACAGAGAGAGAGAGATAGAGTAGCCGCAGTTTGAAAGCCGCGGCGTTGTACGGGAGAACCGGCTGCTAGCAGGTAAGGCTAGGTGTAGCTAGCAGCCGAGATCTAGTCAATCGGAGTTGGCAGCAGTGCCATCAAGCAAGGGGCGCTTCAGTAGACAGAGGCTTAGGCTTTCTACAATGGAAGCTTAAGTCTAGAGTTCATCCCTTGTGCCACTGCCGACTACCGGACAGCAGGGTTTCTTTCACGTAGAACCCCTAGCTAATACATAGGGAGAGTAACTTAGTTATAGGTAACCTCACCCCGTTACAATATATATATATATATAGATATACGTATATGTATATGTAATTTTGCAAGGGAAATTCTTAGCTTACGTATGGCTTTAGATTAGTTACATGGAATTTTCCACGTTCTTTATTAGATTGACAATCAAATAATAAATATGTATCGGGAGCTATTATTCATTTAACCAAGTATGGCCCCTCATAAACGTGAAAGAATTTTGCTAATTTACGATCTCCGGTGTCGGATACAGTCTGCGCTTTTATTAAAACGAGATCATTTTCGCTAAACTGAAAATGTATTGTTTTCGAATTTCTCTTTTTAGTTTCTCTTTTGAGGAATTTTTGTGCACGATCGCGTGCTAAAAATATCCTTCGCTCGTGTGAGTCGTCGTCTGTCGGTATAACAGGCAGATATTTCGCCCATATTCGGACAGCCTTAATATTAAAATGCAACTCTACGGGTGCATACCCTGTAGTTTCATGATACGTTTCGTTAATAATCTGCTGTATTATATCGACATACCTTGCCCATCCCGTATGTTTATTACATACGAATGTATGGAAAAAACGGCCTAATCTGTGCACGCGCTCTACAGGATTGCTTTGCGGGTGTCGAATCGAAGAGAAAATTGGATTCATTCCTTCGTTTTTTAGTTTCTTAATCTATTTTTCGGACGTGAATTGCGTACCGTGATCGGACAAAATGGCTTTCGGTTTACCGTAATTTGGTATATAATCAAGAAATATTTTACAGATAACAGTCGTAGTATTAGCCTTTTTTATCGCGTATATTACGACATATTTACTAAATACGTCTACAGTCGTTAGTAGATATTTAACGCCCCCCGTTGACGTAGGTAGAGGCCCGAAAAAATCTATCGACAAAATCTCGTTCGGCTTATCGGTAAGTATCGGTTGTACAATGTCGTTAAGCTTATAAGTCATATATTTAGTCTTTTGACAAGTATCGCAAGTACGGAGTATTATATACAATTTTTGTCGAAGTCTTTTAATCACGAAGTGTTCGGATATCATTTTCGCTATCTTATTCGCGCCTATATGTCCATGGATCCGATGAATCTCTCGCGTTAGATCTTCCAGAATAATATCGGGTAACATGATTTTTATTTGATTAAATGAAAATTGACATAATAAATTATTCTTTATGTTACATCAATTTTTCAATTTTTCATATTACAGGCCGTATTACAGGCGTTCGCTCGCACGGAAGAGGTATGAGAAGGAAAGAAGGAGCGGGTTTTGTTGTGGGTGTATATGTATGCTTTTTTCTGGCGGTCGGTAACGCAGCGACCGATACATACTTATCAATATATGACGTAATTTTTGGATTTTATTTTGTGTCGTTGATGCTTTCCTGCTTTATTACTTTCTGCATTAAAACTTAAATTTTTCTTTCCTGGTGACAAGGCATGAAATGTTACTTATTACTATTGGTATATTGAGCCAGTAATCTGAGATTCTCGGTTGTTTCGTCTCTCTTGTATAGTTTACCGGTCTTGTTCTGATCTTTTTCTTATTATTTACGAACTTGTTTTAATTTTTTTTCTTGAATTTTAGAGTTAAGTTGTTCTATTAACTCTTGAGTGTCACTCATATTACTTATGATTTGAATTTGGTTCTCTGCTGACGCTCTTATCCGAGGCTCAAAAAATGTCAGTTATACACTCACACTTGGTTAAGTGTTCTCTATGCGTAGTTTTGAAGCTCACCGAAAACACGACCGCTCTAAGTATGTATTATTATTATATTTACTAAAGATGATGACAACTGTGGTAAAAATAAATATTACAACTAATCCATTTTTTCTTTACTCATATTAACTAAGCCAGCGACATTACATTGCCTTATGCAGAACGTTAAAAAGTGCAAATGAATCCGTAGTATAACTGGAGACAAATTTATATTGTCTTAGTCAAAGCCGAGAGGCTCGTATACTTTGCTCTAGGAAGGTATAAATGTTGTCACCGATAGAACTGCTGATTCACGTACACTCAGATAAGCATCTGCAAAATGCGGGTTCTCGTGCATCTCAGGGATTTTTAAAATTTCATAAACATTAAATGAGCAATAAATATTTTTCTTTTCACAAAAATGTAGTTATTGGGATCTAAATGTATTTTTACTTATGCTATATATATTGTTAGATCGGGGTTAGGATAATAAATAAATATATAACACACAACTATAGAAATACGTTAAAACTGTTATTTCACTTAAACCCAACCGTCAAGGTCAATCACAAAATCGAAACTAAACTATTCACAAACAATTAACAACAGCTGTTCCGCGGTTGCTATTGGCGATGATTCACACTGTTCGAACCGCGCACACGTTCGATTTCGAGATCATAACAATATAATCCACAAAATGATTTAGGAGCATTAAGTAGAAATTTTAGTAATGATATATGGCTCTTGCTATTCGTACGTCAGATTTATAGTAAATTGATTCACAGAATAAGTTTCAAAACACGACGCTGTGTTGTTTGTTTTGCTTTGACATCCGACTAGAGAAATTGTTTTCCGTTATATATCTATATACTTTGTATACATAAATCTGACGTATAAATAGCAGAAGCGATGATATATTATAACAGTACATATACTTACGCAGGAGAACCGATACAACGCATTGGGTATATATGACGCGAAGGCGATCAGTAGGGTAAATTAGTAAATTGCTCTATAGGGCCAATGAGCGCGCGGCAACAGCAATAAGCTGTGGTGGTGAGCTCGACGTGGGGGAAGCAGCCGCGATACCTCTCTCCTGTCGTCGTCAAGGAGCCGCTCTTCTCGCGCAAAAGCTCACACTGCTCACTTAGAAAAATCGCAACGATGATTAACAGGGATCAATTTACGTAACGTACCGTACAAGTTTCACAATAATTAAACTTTTCATTCATTATTAACTTTTAATAAAGAGTTGTGATTTAAAAGAAAGTTTTTTCAATAAATATTGTTTATGGTAAACTGATATTTAAAAAATTTGAACTTCTAAATAGCCTGGGGAGCGCGTTGCACGTAGAAGGTGTGAATTATGCAGACGGACAAAAGGAACTAAGTTGGAAATTGAGAATTTGCAAATCTCAAATAGCCAGACGATGCGAGTTCCTCGCAAAAGATGTGGGGCACGCAGGCAGGTTAAAGATAGCAAGCGACTCGTTAATAACTTTTAAACCTCAAATACTCTGTTTTATAACTGTTTTAAAAACTGTCCTTAACTAGCTAGCTATAAAAAAACTGTTTTACAAAACTGTCCTTAACATATAAGGTTAAGGACAGTTTTTTTAAACTATTAAAAAGCGGCTTTAAATAATTATTGAAATAGCAGTATACTGTCTTTAGACCATCTGCATGCCTCACGCGTTCTGCATGGAACTCACATTCCCAGAGATTTGAGAATTATTAACGAGCAACTTGCTGTCTTTATCCAGTCTACGTGCCCCACGGCTTCCAGGTCAATATCGTATCCCCAGGCCATTTAAGGTTTAATAATTCCTTTCAACTTCATTCTTTTCTCCCTTCTTTGTGCCCAATACCTTCTACGTAAAATGTGCATCCCCAAACTACTTAGGGTTTTATAATTTTTAATTTGCAACTCGGGTCTTGTAGCCGGCAATCTACAACAATATGGCATCCCAAGGTCATTCCTGAATTGATAATTTCCAATCAGCAGCTTGATTTCTTTGCTCCTTCTTCGTGCTGAATACCACTGACGTAAATTGTCCATCTTAGTTTCTTTAACCCATCAGCTTGCCTCACATCTTGTACATGAAATTGGCATTCCCAGGCTATTGAGGTTCAAAATTTCTTAAAAAGCAATTCACTGTCTTAAACGCATCTGCGTGCCGTATACCTTCTACGTAAAATGTGCATTTCCAGGCTACTTGAGGTTTAATAATTTTTTAAATAGCACTTTACTGTTTTTATTATTACTACGTGTCCCACACCTTCTATGTGGAAGTCCCACCCCCAGACTAGTTTAGGCCTTAGTAATTTTCGAATCGCCATTCGGCCCCTTTAGCGCGTCTCTATGCCTTAAACTTGCATCTACAAGCTGTTTGGGGATTAAAATTTTATATATAGCAGTTTATTATCTTTAGCCTGTCTGCGTATTCCATGCCTTCTACAGGAAACTTACATCTCCAGGGTTTTTGGGATTAAATAATTTTTATGTTGCAACTTGGCTCCTTTAGCTCGACTGCGTGATGTCACGCCTACTACGCTAAACTTGCATTCCCGGCATTAAATATCATGTAGATTTTTTTACAGTAGTATAAATTATTGTCTGTATGTTATTTCATAACATTTTGTGAATAATACAACTTTCTTTTTAATTATGAAAGATGTAAATTATTTTTTTTTTTAATTTTTAATATTAAGCATTTGTTGTCTAATCACAAGGATAATTTGGTGACAAAATAAACGGCATTTATTGTAATACTAACCATTGGTTAAACAGTTGGCCAAATCTGCAGTGATGACAATAATCTAAGTCAAGTGGAAGTGTTGGTCAAGTGTAAAGTATTACCAGCGCATGACTTGTATCTACCTTTACTACCTTTGTTTGCGCGTTCTCGATCTTGCTCCGAGGGAGCCCGCGAAAACGATTGTAATCACGAGGAAATTGCCAATCGCGAATTTATGGGCACTTGGGTTGCGGACGAACTACGCAAAGCTGTCGATCTGGGGTATCGTGTGACGTGTATATACATTATTTTGCATTATAAAACAACGCGTTTCGATGGTAACAGTGGAGGTCTCTTTGCAAAGTATGTAAATACTTTTTTAAAAATTAAACAAGAGACGAGCGGTTGGTCCAAATGGTGGACGGACGAAAAGTCAAAAAGTCGTTATTTAAACGAGTACGAGCAAGACGAGGGAATCGCGATTTAACGAGAAAAAGTCGTTAAAAATAGTGGTTTACGAGCTGTTGCCAAACTGTGTTTAAATTCATTGTGGGGTAAATTCGGTCAAAGATCAAACTTGAAACAGACAGAGGTTGTAAAGACCCGCGAATGCCTGTGAATAATGAGACTCTGTACGCCAACTGGCAATATCACGAGGAAGCTGTTACAGCCGCCCGGCACACTAACGTTGTCATAGCTGCTTATACAACGGCTCAAGCGCGATTAGAATTCTACAATCACATGGAAAAGCTAGGCACACATCTGCTGTATTGCGATACAGACTCGTGTATTTTTGTAAAAGATGAGAATAACATCGAGGAATACGAACCTCCATTGGGAAATTTCTTAGGCGCAATGACGGACGAGCTACTTACGGAGAGAGCACGTACATTGAGACAATGGTCTCTGCAGCTCCAAAATGTTATGCTTACCAAGCGATCACACCCACGGGTACGTGCGTAGAAGTATGTAAGGTTAAAGGTATTCGTTTAAATTTTAAAAATTCTTTAAAAATAAATTTTGACTCTATAAAGGCGCTGATCGTTGACAATTTTGACAATAATGAAAAATCTTGCAATAGAGAAACAATGAGAATTAACTTTAAATCTATCAAACGTACTACTTCCACGCACGAGATTGTAACGCGCGATGAAGTCAAAACAAGTTCTACTGTCTTAAAAAAAGACGCTATATATCCGCTAGTTATCCGTTACCGTTTGACTACAAATGTAACTAATTGAAGAATTTGCAAACAAAATTGAAGAAATTTAAACAATCAGTCGATCCAAAGGACAAGGGCGAAAGAAGCAGCTGTTGGTAAAGTAGATAGAGTATCCGGAAAAGTTCAACTCGTGGATAAAAGCTGTAAATCTTAAAACCGTTAAGCAAAATGAACAACAGTGAAGATTTTTATCTTACGTTACCCAGCAACAGTAGCATGACGTATTTTCCGGAAAATACTACCACATGTTTCACAACGCATTTGGGGCGTGAAATCAGATTAACAGGTAATTGCCCAATCATGCATATTTAAGAATCCGAATCTTCTTACACTTTCAAACTAGGGTCAGCTGTGTACAAACCTTTGGAGAATAATGGAATTTGTAAATTTTCCTATGGCGTTTATGACAGTGTTGCTCAACTCGCGGAGGAAATTAACAGAGTGCAGGTTGCGCGCTATCATCAACAACTCACTGCAACGAATTTTCAAAAAGGATACTATGCTTTGAGATGGACCTGCGATTGTAAAGAACCCCATTATACAACATTTAACGAAAAAATACGACGAATCTTTGGCGTCGAAGATGCTATTCACAGACGAACGGGCACATTTATCACCGCTAAAACAAGTGTATCTAAAAATATTGGCACGAGCTATCTCCGACCAACTGTTCGTGTACACAGACATTTGCGAGCCTTACACAGTCGGCGATACTCAAACAGCACTGCTTCGCATAGTTTCCTTGGAAAATTCAAGATATAAATTTGGCAGCAACATTGTAAAGCATTTTGCACCTATAAATTACATATCGCTCTTACATCATACTTTTTGTAACATTGTCATCGATATAAGAGACCAACATGGTCAACGTATACCATTCGAGTATGGGACGTTGACCGTAACGCTTCATTTGAAGCGTAAATGGTAAAAAAATGAGCCATTATATAACCTACTACGTGCTACGACCAGCAAACTGGTGATAGCATTGGCGTGAAAAATGTTTACGCGGGTTCGACCTATCAGCGTGGTTCTAGAATTTGAAGCTTCATCGGTGCGATATTCAGCGGTACCAAAGCTGTGGGTAGAAAAACCGTTCGTGCAGACTTTAACGTGCTAGATGACATAGCTAATGACAAAGCGAGTTTCAGAGAATCAGTCAACACTTGTCTTCAAGAATCTGGATAAAATTTGAAAAGGAAAGCCGAAAAGAAGGTCTCGGAAATGATAAAAGGGCATGGATGAGAGGTCACTATAAGAAGAGTCAAGCACTCATCGCTCACCACTGTCTCAGCCAATAACTGACTCTCAACACTTGGTGAAAGATTTGTTCGTGTTCGAAACGAGTACGAGAAAAATAAACAACTGCCATGGAAAAACCGGAGGTCTCGCAGAAGTACCCAACGTTTTGCTGTCTACCACGTACGCTCTCAATAAATCCAATACGAAAAGAGTCTACCTAGGGTTAGAACACACCAACGGCTATTACATAGCAGTTATCCAACCAACTAAAATTTTCTTGGATAATCACGATTTAAATTTTACATCGGCGTACGGTAACAAATCTATCACTATCGACGAACGACCACTACCAACAAAAGCAGAAGACGAAGTCGAACAACTATCATACAAAAAGATGAAGAAAAATTTCGCTATACCACCGGGCATCGTCATGCAGGAGACTACTTTCGAAGATCTTCGAAAACAAGGAAATTTAATCAATCTTCGTCTAGGCATGCTCAAGGAACGCGTCGGTAAAGTAAATCGTATCCTTGACTACATACTCGAATACCTGAAAAATAAACTCCAAGAAGAAACTGCAGATAACATGCAGAACATTCTCAAGGACTTTAAAGCATTCAAACAATATTACACAATTCACAAACCAGACATAGAAGGATTCATTGCTGAAAACATGGTCGACGACAACGGTAAGTATAAAAGTGAAGATTTAAAAATTGTTCTTGCCGAAATTTACGCTTTCGATCTGCCTATGGTTGTCAAAAATATACACGACTATTTACTGTTCAAATAAATGCTGTATATATTTTTCGAATAATTATACTCTACATTGAAAATACTCTTGTCTAAAACATACTATAACATTCACCTCCATCTACATGTCTATCTTGTAACGTATAAAGACTAAAATGTCTTATTTCTCGTTACGCAGGGGCTTGGTAAGCGTATACGACTACCGCCCCTCCGTTAACCGTTACGCAATAACTATAAATATTACCACAATCCCAGTTTTCCTCTCATTCTTGCACATCCTTCACAATGAAGAAAAGCCATAGTAAAAACGCCGATCGTACACCCCTCATGAAGAAGGAAAAAAAATCCGTCGCTCAACACTGGAAAGAAATAAAAGAAAAATTTTCAACCAACACGCACTCTGTGCCTGAACGCCATGGATACAAGAAATTTTAATTTATACACTAACAACAGCCATCTTAACAAATACAAAATGTGTATTTGTCTTCATATAGTTTATAATAATTTATTTGATTATTTACTATGTAAATAAATACTCTGTAAGTTTTTGAATAAATTATATTCTACAAAAACAATATTTTTATTCAAATAAACATTAACAGTCATCCAATTTGCACTCCTCTCCCCATAAAATGAACTCAAATACATATTTACACCTTATCTCATACCATACAAGCGCCCCTAACATGAATGGGCCGAGTAACACCGGCAGGACTAGGGGAGTGAGAGTGGGGGAAATCTATATCCCTCCCCTCTTCAATGCAGACGAGCGGTGGAAACGCGCTATACCGGCCCCGACATACCCTATACCTGTATAGAGTAACGGCGTCGACAGTAGGGGGGCGGGAATATATCAATACCTCTGTCTCTCCTAAAATGTCTTACTTTTCGTTACGCAGTGGCCTGGTAAGCACATACGACTACCGCTCTCTCCATCACCTAGAGGAATAAAACTACATAGCGCACCACCTACACTTCGTTATCAGATATGTCGAACACATAGATCACGTACTCGATGGATGAGGAAATCTAAACACAAAAACCTGCGGTTCTGACCAAGTAGATCTCATCCGCAGCTTTTCCGTTTCCACAGCTATTGAAATATATAACAGGTAACTTTGGGCCCATTTAAGAAATTTTCCAATTTTAATTGTACAACTAAAACCCAAATTAATATGTCACGTGAAAACATTTCTTTGAATTTTCCGAACATATAGAAAATCTCACGTAAAGAAAAAGCGCGTAAAACCTAGGAATTTTCGATTATAAAAAATAGCTATGACAAAAAAAGAGTAACTCTTTTATTTTCATGTTTTTTTACCTTTAGTAATGAAGTAAAAGTGCTTCAGAAGGTGTGCTTTATAAAAATTTAGAAACTTTTTTTTCATGCCCAAAATTGAAAATTCGGTAGATGTGCTCCTGTATATAGAAGCGACCTATTTGTGTACACTCTATATGAAAATGACCATGTTTACAGCTTGAACTGCAAACCGTCGGGCCCGCCAAGTAAGTATGAGAGTAGGTGAGCTGTTACACCTCTTAGGCGTTACTTTATGTCCGCTGGCTGAAAATTTAAGAAGCTCCAATGTGTATGTGAAATGTAATTTTACACGCAAGGTACGAAAAATTGTATTACGTCAGTCAAGTCAATTGATACGGGTATTTGACTACAATAAACTAATTTCAGTACTTTCTTGTGTTTGATTTATATATAAGAATGAATCAATTTGAATACATTTTGCAAAACAGTCATACACAGTTGTTTTGGGGAGTAGTTTGCATTACTTGACGATCGATAATTGATTCACAACTTTCAGTTGTTTGATTTGCACTGATCAATTTGAATGTGTATAATTATAGCTTATATACATAGATTATACAGAAAAAAGGTGTAATTGAATAGATGAAGTTAGGAGAGAAAAGAGGGAGGACCAAAAAACGAGCCGGCGAGATATAGAGAAAAAGACGGGGAGGAAGTGAGAATAGATTATACAGAAAAAGAAGTCTATACTTGCCTTATTTTATACTTTCCTAAAAAACTGTATATTAACAATATTATTTTTATTTTTCATTTAAAAAAAAAATTTTTTATGCTTGTGAAAAGTTATGTTATTTTTATTTTTCCAAAGTTTTTAATAATATTATTAACAAAACACTATCAAAGGACGCGGTAGCGTCCTGCTTGGCGAGTAGGAGCGAAGTGACGTTGAGCGAGCAGGGCGATGCCGCTTCCTTATATACGTTGTGTTGGCCTTTAACCTTACTTTTGGTTTGCCTTTTTTTCGTATTTATTAATTATATATATATAAATACGGCACGTGAAGCATATCAGTTGAAAGCTTTTTAACATATATTCAATATGCAAAAAGTTTGGTGGCAAAAGATGCTTTCGTTTTCGAGAAATCATTGGTCAAAGTTTTCGTCTCCCAGAAATCAAAATAATTTTTCCTCCTTCAGTGTGCAGGGAATTTCTGGGGGGTTTCTAGTGGAATCTTTTTGTGCCTCTATTTGATGTCAAA
>JAWWEQ010049245.1:0-13908 GCA_035583055.1 Torymus tubicola
GAACGGTCGACTTACGCGGCTTATATACTCTCGGCCATCTAATGTATCCACAGAAAGCACTTTCGAAGCGCCGCATATCGGATAAATAACCGAAGCTTAAATTAAAATTTAATGTTCCTTTCATGTTATAAGATTTAGAGGAATTTTTTGCAGTTTTCCAAAATTAAAAGAAAAATCTGCAAAATACTACTAGCGACAAGTGGTTCAACAGAAGTTCAGATAATAGTTTCGGCAATAGTTGAGCCAATAGTTTAGCCAGTAGTTTAAACTGCAGTTTTTTTTTGTAAGGGATATTATATTAAACTATCTTAAAAATCAAGATTTGATTTTTATAATATTATAAGCATAAATTTAAAATGGTTCTTTAAATTTATTTTATATCCTCTTGCTTGACTCCAGAGTCTTCGTAGAACCACCTAAAACGCATTTTTTTCGAAGCATCATTTTTCAAATCGGTGCGCAACATAACTCAAACAATTTTTAATATTTTTTCATGAAAATTTAATTACAGGTTTGAAACAACATTTCAAACTGAAATACGTAGGGGATCTTTGATTAATTAATTTAAACAATATTTATAAACAAATAACTGTCGTTTTTTTGGTGAAAATTTAAACTTTTTTTAAGATTCTTCTCAATTACACAAAAATCAATATTTTTAAAATCCCTTGCGTGTTTCACTAGCTATATTCATGCAGATAATAATAAATTTTTTTTATTTTTTCCAGGTTCAATTTTATATTAGTTCTACTGCATGCCGCAGACCGTCTATAAAAAACATGTGTCCTGAGAATGGCTGTAGCGCCGCCATTTTAGAATATTGTTCTACAAATTTTTTTTTTGATAAACTTTAATAGATGTTAAATAAATGCCCCAAGTATTATTTTTCTATCACCTTCTTTCCATCCCAAAAATTGTCAAAAAACATTTACTTTTTGGCCGTTACAGTGGTGTTACCCCTTTATATTTCTTTTATTGTTTGTGTTACTTGTAGTACGAATGTGAATTATTTAAAATTCTTGTAATCTGCACATACAACTACACTAACAAATTGTATAACATTATGTATTTCTTGTTAAGTCCGCGATTAAGGGCATATTTTCCTAGAGCGTTGATAAATAATACTACAAACAAACAAATAAATAAACGCGGTGTCGGCGGAACTTCTTCATCCGAAAAGGTATACCTGAAGAACCACCCACCCGCCCATAGCTCTCCGAGATCAATCCTTCATGCCTAGTCTGCTAAGTGTACCAGCTGAGATCTCAGATAAAAGAGATTCCGATGGTTTTGATAAAATCAGCGATTCGAGCTCACAATAGGAAGCAAGCAAGACCATGATAGAAAGTAAAGATTTTATAAAAGATAATGTGCCAAATACTTCTATTACGCACACTGTGTCAGATGATTCATCTTTTTCATTCGGAGGTGAATTATTGCTGATTTTTCAAGTTTACCATGCATGACCAGTGATACCGGAAGATCTGCCAACGAAAACCAATCAATAGGGCATACAACCAACAATAATTAAAAGCAATCTTCTCAGAGATTGAAATACAAGTAACTTATTATGGGATTCATACATACTGCAGGATGATAGATCACGTGGTGAACAAAAAAAAGTCACTCGCAATGATGCAAGCACACCACCGACGATAAATGACGAAAAAGAATTAAAAATTCTGGTAACTGGGAAAACCTACCGACTTTTTATATTTCTTGTAATGCAACATCTTTGCGTCATTCACCTGTAAAATCTCACAAGGGCGTTTTTCTGAGCGAATATGGTAACCGGACAGACAAAGAAGAAGTATCACCAGAAGTAATGCAATTATGGATAAGGGAAACCTTTCTAAGCGCAGATGTAAATCAAATAGATACCACTTCAGAACAGCCACCAACCAAAATCGAGAGACTAGCAGGGAAGAGGAAACTTTTAAACTTTTCACTAACTTCAAGTGAAAGGTCACTTGAACAACCAACGCTTATAGCTGACGAGAAAACTAAAGAAAGATCTGGAATTTTCGTACCCGACACTCCTGCATAGGGCCGCAAGTGTCAAAATAAGAAGATTGCCAACGCACGTAGTCAAAGAAGTACACATTCGACACTCCTTTAAACTAGTATCGACAAGAGAAAATCTCACGTATTTAAAGGACAATTAGGTACATTTTCTTACCGAGGATTTGAGCCTCGACTCTGACAATAATTTAGTTCTACTAGGTAATGTGGCACGCTACGCGCGCCCATGTCAATCATTATGTATTAATTAATTAATTAATTTTTATCATTATTAACAAATAGTAATATTTAATTAATTTATATAACAAATAATAAATGAAAAGATTTGATGGCTTACAAAAATATTAAGATGATATAATTTTTGGAGAACCATGAATGATTTAATTGAAAAGTTTACGTTATTACATTCACAATTACAATACTAAAATATGAACGGTTAATTAACAAAGATGTGTTATTCTAATGAAAAAAATTAATACTGATAACAGTTGATATCTGCAACAATCAGAAGAAAATCTAAGAAAACGGAAAAACAGGAATCAACTGTAAAAAAATGTCGGAATTAAGACAAAGACAACAGTTATCTACAGTTTTTTCAGTTATTTTCAGTTATGAACTGTTATGCTTAAATTTCAATAGCAAAAAATTAAAAATTTTTATTTCCTTAGTTTTTTCAAAATTTTCTTTACTTTTAATATTTTAGCAATTTTACTATTTAATAATTTTAAATAGCGGTTACTGTGAGCGTACGGTTAGGTGAGTGGTAGTGATATGGCTGCAGTAAGATAGGTGGAAGTTGGTATGGGCTTTTAAGCACGGCTATGGTATATAGTAAAAATTATTTCGAAATGAAACATAAATTAAGAAAATTCGAAGTCCGATTCGGACTTTCTCTACCGAAAAATTTATGGAGATACCTTTTTATTGTCCAAAAGTGTCCGTATGAATCCCGTAATGATTAACGACCGTTTTTAGATCTGAAAAAAATCATTCGTGCCATTATTTTAAAAAAAAGTCGTACACAGGTCTGAAAAAAATGTAATTAAATTCTACGAAAAATTACAAGAAAAAAAGTGTATGTAATATATTACAAATTTTTTCTTCGTTTTTGAGCTAAAAATTAATCAAAATTCTGATTTTGAAGATATTTGTCTCAAATTTTATCAAAAATTTAAGAAATTTTTTAAAGGATTTTTTAGATAAAAACAGAGCAAAATATCGGAATATCATACATACACTTTTTTTCTTATAATTTTTCGTAGAATTTAATTATATTTTTTTCAAACCTGTGTACGACTTTTTTGAAAAATTGATGACTCGAATGACTATACTCATCGAAGATGACACGAATGACTATTTTATGCTCATCAAAGATTTTGATGATGAATGAGAGAAGCGATGGGCATAGAGTAATCAAGATGGTGAATCCTATAGGAAGGCTCGGCGAGGTAGGGGTACGGGGTAAGGAACAGGGGAAGGGTGATCATGTGGATTCTAACTCAGTTATAAAGGTCTCAGGGAGAATAGTTAGGGTTCAAATTTAAGGTCTAACGGTACTCTATACCGTGACCCGCGTTTGCGTCTTGTATGGGAGTGTCTAGCTGCACGCTGAGCACCGAGAAATCGGCAGCCCGCGTGCACTTGACCGCTCCATCGAGAGCGGAGTCTTGCGATTCCGATCACGAGGCCACGCATATTCGCGCGGCGTCACGCGCCGTAATATTATCGGGTTTTTGTTTTGTAAAAAGGTGATAATAATGGAAAGTGTATATTTATTCATTCGTAATTTTTCGTATATGAAAAGCCTTGTTCCTTCTAATATAGGAGTCGGCATCCCACCAGCTACGCAGCAGTCGTAGCGTCCACCTCCGGTCCTGCTTTAAAATAAGTTGTGGCGTTGTAAAGGGGACTTATAGAATAACAACGTTACACGCTTAAAAAATGAAATTGAAATTGACATTTTTTTCCATACCCCATAAAACTAGAGGTAATCGAAAATTTAAAGAAAACGTTGTTTTTTTTACAAAAGCTACTATAAATCCGATAAAAAACATCGCACAAAAATCCGTGGGTGATCTTTGTAAAGAGGAAGGGTTGGGTTTGGGTTGGGTTGGATGTACTTTTCAATCTCCGTTGGTTTTTTTATCCTCCACTTATTGGTTCTAAATTGGTATTGATTCAAAGTAAGATGAAAAAAATCGAAAATATTTTAATCGGTTTTTTAGTAAAAAAAACACAATAATTTATTTTTAAACATACTGCTCGTGTTAAATGGAAGCTTTTACGCTGAGATACAAAACTTTAAAATTTGCCTGGTTTTGATGTAAATATGGCAATATATATTGGTAATTTCAGGTCAACTGAGCAAGCTGAAAATTTTAAAATTGCTCAAAATTTGTAGATACTTAGTTATTTATGAAAAAATATGTTCCTTAAATTTTAGAGCGATATTTAAATAATTACAAAAGTTATTGCATATCAAAAATTGTTATTTTTTGTAATTTTTGGTGAAAACTCAACTTTTGCCATTTTTTTACTCAAAATCCTCTAACTTTTTGTATAGAACATTGATTGGAAAAAGTTTGCATTTTACTTCTAGAATGTAGTCATACTTTTTTATGATCCTTTTTGAAAGTCTCTGATTAGCTGCTTTTCAATGTACATTTATAAAAAAAAGACAGTGCTACGTATAAATATTTTTTGTTCGACAATTTTTTTCTGATTTTGTATTGTAAACCCTTCAACATAAGCCCTGAACCAAGATGGGAAACGTCTCCAGAATAAAGCTATAAATTTTTAAAAGATGTAAAAATAGTGAAAAAACCCTCTTTTTTACATGACTAGCGGAGTCAAGTTTACTTATTACTGACTTTCATGTGTTTATTCCACAGAATTTTGTTTTTTTGCTGCTTCTTCAATAGAGTATGATTATACTTTACAGCTGTAAAACTTGGCTTTTACATTATAGGCACGACTGCATTACTCAAGAGTGCCATCTGATTTCGTTATTTTACCAATTTTTTTTTGTGTATTAATACTAAATATGACTTTACTTTATCTAGAAATGTTAATTTAAAAAATTAATTAATTAAATTTATAAAAATTAATTAATCTTTTAAATTCCGTGTGTAAAAAATTAATATTTCTGAGGTTTTTAAAAATTTTAAATCTTTTTTATAAGTTAAGTAGCAAGAAATCAATTTTTTTATAATAGTATGTTAAATAGTAAAAAGTTTTGTTTTGATTACCCCTACTGAAAAAAATCATATAATTTGTCATATAATTTGTCATATGATTTGTCATATGATTTATCATATGATCTGCCATATGATTTTTTATACGATTTGTCATATGATTTATCATATGATCTGTCATATGATTTTTCATATGATCTGTCATATGATTTTTCATATGATCTGTCATATGATTTTTCATATGATCTGTCATATGATTTTTCATATGATCTGTCATATGACAAATTATATGACAAATTATATGACAAATCATATGACAAATTATATGACAAATCATATGACAAATTATATGATAAATCATATGACAAATTATATGACAAATCATATGACAAATTATATGACAGAGCAGCATCTAATCTCTGCCAGTATCCGCTAGGTGGCGAGCTGGATCGAAGTCCCCTTACTAAGTAAGCAACGGCAAGGGTAGATAACGAAATCGAATGGCATCATCCGCACGACTTTTCCCATGTCATTGGAACGTCGAAATACGAGGCGTGCCTCGTTTTTGGAATGTCTTTACATAATTACAAATACATATCAAATATAAATCATGTATTTGTTCTCATTTGTATCCTATTAAGGAAGTAAATTGAATATAAAAACTAAGGCAGGCTTTTTATTACAAATATTAAAAATTATTTTTACTATATTTTATATTTCTCTTAATTTATCAGATGATTTTTCATATTTGTCATATGATTTGTCATATGATTTGTCACATGATTTGTCATATAATTTTTCATATGATTTATCATATGATTTGTCATATGATGGTCATATGATTTGTCATATGATCATTTTCTCGAAAACATCCTATGATTTTTTTCAGTAGGGACACCTACTCATTTTCTTCCTATATCAATTTTATGTAAGATCAAATTCAGATAAGAGCGTAAAATCATCTATTTTTATCAATTTTAAACATTTAAAATCGCGTATAAATAATTTTTACAAGAAAATGTTTGTTTTTTTATTTTCGTGTTAAAGCTAATTTTTTTGTATGAGAGCAAAAAACGATAATTTTCGGTAATTTGGTTTTTAGATAAATAAATAAATAAAACACAAAAATTGAACTTATATCATATAAAATTTTTTAAAAAACCGACCAGATTCTTCCACATTTCTGACAATTAATCTGGAAACTCGATTACACACAAACGTACAAATTTACATACATTTTAAAATCATTTTCATACATTTATTCGTTATTTCATATTAACTTTAAAATTCAATAAAATTACTGAATCTATTTAAAATTAAACAAGTGTTACTGCATGGGCGCTATAAGGCTAGCCGTATAGAGTCAATACCCGCACGCCTGCCGGCGCGGTTGTTGTCGGTGTCACTGCGACTGTCGGGCGTCCCCTCACTCCCCTGGCCTATGGTTACTCAGGGTCTCTCTCGCGCGCGCTCCCATATGTGCACAGCGCAAAAGGTTTTCGATGCCGTGTAGATCGGCGCTCGAGCTCGCACGCGCTTTAAAAACTACCTATAGGTATATAGAACGAAGGAAGTACGTGTGCGGTCTGGTGTTTGAATAGCGCGCGCCCGGCGAATAGAGCCGACGGCGCGTTCACATGAGGGCAGACCGGTGGGCCGTTTGAGGAGGGAGAGCGCTCCCGCCGGCCGGCATCAGTTCTCTCCTGCGCCCGAAGTCGAGAGGACGTACGGCTAACGCGTGTGCAAAAGACGAGTGATTACTGGACGATCATCCCCGAGCCATCCTGAGGACTATCCACTGCACGGAGGCAGCGTTGAACGCCAAGGGAGTACGAAGGAAGCGAGCCGGACGTGGAAAGCGTCGAGGCCACGTGGCCTCAGCCGACCCCCAGCGCACGCGGACTTCGCAGGATTTTGGTAAGCCGAACCTTTGTTAATTGCGCGCCGCGTGGAGCCTTTGTGTGAGAGAGAGTGAGAGAAAAGAGTGTGTGTGAGAGTAGATTGGGAGTGCCGGGAGTGCCGAAAAACGACGTGCGAGAACGTATAGGAGTAGTGGTGATCATTCTCCCAGCGGAGAGAATCGTGATTAGGTTGAGTGAAAGAGAGAGTGAGCGCATATGTAGTGGTGATCGTGAGCGCGCGACGACCTGGTGATCGTTCTCCCAGCGGGGAGAACCGCGTCGACTTACGGGTAGTGGTGCCCCTCTTTCCCAGCGTGAGAGCCCCGCCGACGCGAGATATTAGTCTCAGACGGATTTTTTTTAAGAGAGAGTAGCACGCGTATAGGTAATCGCCTAGCGCCCTTAATATTATAAATTTGGCGATTACGTTTTATTTCGAAACTGAAGGAAACGCTTGTGCACGTGGAAAACCGGGACTAGCGGTTACGCGAACTGCTAATTTCGTGTCACACATGAAGTCATCTTTAGTTTTCGTCGTTCTAGAGTGTAGTAACTGTCTCTTTTTCTCTCTCTCTCTCTCTCTCTCTCTCTCTCTCTCTCTCTCTCTCTCTCTCTCTCTTTCTCTTTCTCTCTTTTTCGCCCATGTACACGGCGTGATCGCGCATCAGTTATTGAAGTCGCCGTATCGACCGGCGCTCAAACGTACGCATGATTTTGTGTATTATACTTTTTGTTGCATAGAAATGTTTTTGAGAATTTCATTTCAATAAATGAATTTCTCATTCATTTTACTGCTTTTTCTATTATTTTACAAATTTATCACTATTAGAAAGTACATCATTTTACTGATACTAAAAGTCACAATATTTGTTTTTAAATAAAGGTCTTTAATACATTAGTTTTATTCATTTTTAAAGTTTTTAGTACTTATTAGGAGAGGCTCAAAGTTCTGGAACACCAATTTTTTTTAAACTCACAGATTAGGTAATACCATATTATAAACCTCTGTAAAGTTATAGCCCCAAATGCCTCTCTAGAAAAAGAAACAAATTTCGCTCTAGCGAAATTATAAGGCTTTCTATTTTAATTTTTTTAAATGTGTCCGATACACACTTTTTTCCATGTATTGCTATTTTTAACTGTTTGAGATGTTTGAAAGAAAATGTATTTGCTTATATAATTTATATAAATAAAATATACATTAAAAAAATGTTAAATATTCAAAATCAAGTATAAAAATTAGTTTTGAGAAATTTCATTCCCTAAATACCCGTATGGAAAAAAAAATAAACGTAGGAAATCGTGAGAAACCATACAAAATCGTACAAAACTGTAGAAAACCGTTCCAATTCGGACATATTTCGTACGGTTTCTTACATTTTTCTGCGATTTCTTACGGTTATCTACGATTTTCTACGATTCATAAAATCCTTTGATTAGCACCTTAAAATTAAAAAGTATGAAAACGTAATAAAAGGTACGAAAAGATAAGAAAATGCAAGAAAACGTACATTTCCGTAAGTACTAATGAATATTACAGTTTTGTACAGTTTTGTACATTTATTTACAGATTCGTACGAGTTTATATATTTTCATACATTTTATTACGATTCGTGAATTTTTTGTGTATATAACAAATTTTTCATGTCAAAGTAGTAAATGTAGGATACTGTACAAAATCAAACAAAAACGTAGAAAACCGCAACAAAATATGTCCGAATTGGAACGGTTTTCTACGGTTTTTTTCCGATTACTACTGATTCCTCTGGTTTCTTACGATTTCCTACGTTTGTTTTTTCCATAAGGGTATGTATCATTTCTGTGATATTCACATTATTTTCTTTGGTTCGCCTCGAATATAACATAAATGAAATGTTAATATAAATTGCAAGAGCATGGTAAAGAGGCCAATGTCACTAAGGTGGCTGCTCTCTCTCTCTCTCTCTCTCTCTCTCTCTCTCTCTCTCTCTCTCTCTCTCTCTCTCTCTCTCTCTCTCTCTCTCTCTTACACAGCATAAATTTTTCAGACATCTATTCAAACTCAAAAATTATATGAAATAGTTTTATGTAAAATTAATGATAAGAAAGAGTTTGGTTTCATTATAATTTACAACCTTTAAATTTAACTCATTTGCGCTAAGATAAGATGTCAAGTTATAGTTGAAAATCGACTATTTGTGTATTTAGACATTAAAATTAGTTTTTATAGTGGCTCATCAGGAATTAATTGCACATGAAAATGTTAAATGTTAAAAAATTTAATTTTATCGTATTCTACAACTATTACATTTTACTTTTCTATGTTAAGCTAAATTCTGTCAAGTTATAACCAAATATCAACTATTTTATGTATATTTAGGGAGTTAAGTTCGTTTTTATGTGTTTAATTTGTTAGGAATTGATTTTACGCGCCTCATACTGCTTGTTCTGATCTTATTTATAGCTATTATATTTAATATTTGTGTCAAATCAAATATTTCTATAATATTGAATTAAATTAAATCTTGTTAAATCAAAACTGAAAATCTACCATTTTATGTATATTTAGGCGTTTATAAGCGTTTTTATAGGTGTAACTCATTAGGAATCGATTTTACATGATAATGCTACATGAGGAAAAATTTTGTTTTGTTATTATCTATAACTTTTGTATTTAAAATTTCTGTGTAAAATCAAATCATGTCGAGTTATAGCCGAAAATTGTCGATTTAGGCGTTTATAAGAGTTTTTTAGGTGTAACTCGTTAGGAATTAATTTTATATCAAAATATTAAATGAAAAAACGTTTTGTTTCATTATTATTTACAACTTGTGTATTTAACATTTATGTGTAAAATCAAATCCTGTCGAGTTAAAGCAGAAAATCGTCAATTTTACCTATATATAAGCGTTTAAATGCGTTTTTGTAGGTGTAACGCGTCAGGGATTGATTTTACATGATAATGTTAAATGAGGAAAAATTTTTTGTTGTTATAATCTATAACTTTTATATTTAAAATTTCTGTGTAAAATCAAATCCTGTCGAGTTATAGTCGAAAATCGTCCATTTTTTACCTTTTTTATAGTTTTTTCGTATTTGAGTTGGTAAATATTGAAGCAAAAAACTTCCAACAGGAAAATGGTGTCTTTTAATTAGTTTTAGCAGATAAGCCTGTAGATATGAGCTTAAAATTAATTTTTCTAGAAATTAGATTTGAAAGTGCTCGCATTTGAAAACTTTTTAATCGATCATACTGATTTTAAGACCACCGGTTAGGTATAATTAGTGAAGTGTATTCCTAAAATTTCGTTTAAATCCATCAAAAATTCGATGAGATAATCAGGTAATTTGATTACATACGAACGTACAGACATACATACATTGTAGAAAATGCTTAAAATGGATTTTGGATAAGGGGAATATCATTTGTATAGCTCAAGTTTTAATTCTAATATTGTTAACAAAAAGAGTAGCGGTCATGCCTAAAAATGTTCGAAATAACAAGCGTTTACATTAACTATTTATTTATTAGAATGGTAAATTCAAATGTGTATTATCTTCATAAATAACACTTTAATAATAGTAACATGTATTTATAAAAGATAATACTTTACTTACGACTCCAATTCCTTCCAATGCAAAAATTGCAATTCCAAAGAAAAGTGGCATCTCCTGGAAGGATGAAATTTTTCTGACACCGTCAATGGGCGGTAGATCCGTAAAAATATAGTAGAAGGTTATACCAAGTCCAGCAGCGATCAAAGCATTAGCTACCATGGAAAACGGAGCTAGATATTTTAAGTTTCTTACAAGGGAAAGGGCAATCAAAAGAGGAAGAAGTGCGGCCATATAAATTCTTACATCCCAATCAGGTTCCATATAAAAATCGGCTACTTGTTTCACATTTTCAGATACAAAAACGACGTATACACAGCAGCATCCTATTAAATCCAATACCAAGAACGAATTGATTGTAGCTCTGCAATTTTGAAAAATATACTTGATTAATTTTGTTTTTTTTTGTACAATTGCTGCTAAATAAAGGCTTTAATAAATTCGTTATTCATGTAAATGTAACTGAAGTACTAAAATTTGTACACTATTAAATACCCCTATGGAAAAAAAACAAACGTAGGAAATAGTAAGAAACCATAGGCAAAAGTAGTAAACCGTACAAAACCGTGCAAAACTGTGTAGAAAACTGTTCCAATTCGGACATATTTCGTTACGATTTCCTACGATTTCGTACGGTTACGTACAGTTTTGAACAGTTTCCTGCATTTACTACTTTAACATGAAAAATTTGTTGTATACACAAAAAATTTACGAATTGTAATAAAATATATGAAAGTATATAAACTTATACGAATCCGTAAATAAATGTACACAACTGTACAAAACCGTAATATTCATTAGAACTTACAGAAATGTGCGTTTTCGTATGTTTTCTTGCAGTTTCTTATCTTTTCGTACATTTTCTTACGTTTTCATACGTTTCATTTTTCAGGTACTAACCGAAGGATTTTATGAATCGTAGAAAATCGTAGATAACCGGAAGAAACCGCAGAAAAATGTAATAAATTGTACAAAACCGTACGAAATATGTCCGAATAGGAATGTTTTTCTACAGTTTTGTACGGGTTTTTAAGGTTTCTTACGATTTCCTACGTTTGTTTTTTTCTATACGGGTATATACAAATATATTTTTCAAGTTTAAGTTTGAAAATTAAATTAATTTAAATTTTTATATTTCGTTTGTAAAAACATCTGCATGCATGCACGTGTATACATGGACGCGGGATGTTTGAAAAAAAGGGATCAAATTTTTCAGAATTTTAGTAGACACAAGATTTGCTTTTTTTATAGACATATGTAGAAGACTTTCAAGGGATCCCACGTCACTTTATTAGAGAGTGAGGTTCTTCGTATTACCGTGCAGTTTTGCAAGCGTGCAGCTAAAGCGCGCATAGAGGGATATTTCAAGTTAGGCAGCTTAAAATTTTAAAATGGTACAGAATTTTTTAATACTTTCAATAACTATTGAAATTATTAAAGTTAGAAATTAGAGATATTAACGCGCACATCTATTCTACTAAGATTGGACTAAATAAACTCGAACATACCATCGAGGGAACAAATTTAAACTCCTCTATCAAATCAAAATTTTAAGCTTTGTCACAAAATAAATTTCTATCATTACCGAAGAAATATGACTTGACTCATAAAAATAAGTTTATTGGTTTAACAAAGGACAATGCTCGAAATAAGGTTTTACGCGATGAATTAAATTAACTAAAGAATTTAAGTGACATAAAAATTCCTCTGGATATTGCGGATATTGCATTATTAGGTTCGAATTTTAGTCATTTCAGATGGATCTGTCAAAATAATATAATATCTTCAGTCAAAAACATTGAACATTGTTTACAATCATTAGACATTGATATTTCGGTAAAAAACGATATCAGAGCAAAAACTACGGAAAATTTCAGTTGGTATCTTAATCTTAAGAGACAACCGCACATTTCTTTGGAGGAACGAGAATTTACTAAATAAATAAAAACAACTATCACATTTCTGAAAGATAATCCGGATATTATGTTTACTAAAGCCGATAAAGGCAATGTGACGGTTTGCCTGAATAAATCTGTTTACAATTCAAAAATGCTTGATTTCTTATCGAACAGTAATACATACATTAAGGTTAATAGGAATCCATTAAATAAACTAAGAACGAACACCAAAGAAATATTAAAAAACTTAAATAATAATGAGTTTCTATCGTATAAATACCATAAAAATCAATTAATTCTTACCAACACGACTTTAGCTAAATGTTATGGACTACCGAAAATACACAAGGAAAACGCACCACTACGTCCAGTTATATCACTAGTAAACAGTCCCACACATCTTTTAGCCAAAATAATTTATCAAGAATTAAAGGAGTCAATAAAACTGCCCGATTCACATATTAATAATAGTTTCGAATTGAAAGAGAAATTAAAAAATATAAAATTGGAAGGTGAACATATTTTGCTATCTTTAGATGTCAAATCATTATTTGCCAACATTCCGTTAGAACTTGTATGCAATAGTATCGATAAACGCGCATCCATGATCATGAAAAAATGTTTGATTCCTATAGATGAAATAAAAACCTGTATCCGTTTCTTATATGACAATACTTATTTTACTTTTAATAATAATGTTTACAAACAAATATACGGGACACCGATGAGGTCTCCAATTTCTCCACTGCTTGCTGACATTGTGATGGATGATTTAGAGAAAACTTGTCTACAAACGTTGAATGATATCCATAATTGCGCACCACTGTTTTATTATAGATATGTTGACGATTCTATCATGTGCGTAAAAAGAGAACATTTGGATCCGGTTCTAAACACATTCAACTCATATTATGATAGTTTACAATTTACTTGTGAATTGGAAATTAACAATATGATTAGAATTTTAGACATGACATTAATTAAAAATGACAATAGAATTATGACAAACTGGTATCAAAAACCAACAGCTTCAAGTAGAGTTATCAATTTTTCTTCGAAACATCCAAATCAGTAACAAAGAAATATTGTTTATAACCTAACCGACTGTACAATTTTACTTTCTGACAAATGTTTTCATTCAAAATATTTAGAAAAAATAAAAAATTTGATGACACTGAATGAATATCCTTTATCATTTATTGAAAAAAAATACAAAAAAACAGTGTGCGTCTCGGGACGCCTGGCAGAAGTGATAACTTCAATTAATATACGTTGAAACTATTTTAAAAAAAGGTTTGA
>JAWWEQ010049246.1:0-13902 GCA_035583055.1 Torymus tubicola
TGACTGATTTTGTACTCAAAAACATATCAGTCGTATCGGAATGTATTAAATATTTACAACGTATGCCCAAAAGTAATGTATCTGTTTATTTAAGAGTCAGTAAAGACCTACCAATTATTTAAGGCCCAGAAAACGCCCAAAAAATGGTCGAAAATAGGGTTTTTCGCATTTTTAAGTACGGCTCACCATTTTGAAAAATCTGAAAAAATTCTAGTACAAAGAAAATATTAAAATATACAATTTTCAAGTATAGTTTATTCTGTAGATATAAAATAAAGTAAGAAAAAATGAATTTTAATTCTCTTTTATTTGTTTTAGGTTAGGTATTGAAACGCTAAAGCTAAAAAAAATTGAGTGAAAAATACTGTTCATAAGCTATACTCTCATATTTTTCTCAGAATTTTTCACCTTAAGGATTCGGAGAAAAAAATAAAGTCAGAAAAATGCGGTTTTTGGGTCTTACTGGTATAAGGAGGGGAGATAAGTCCGCGGAAAAATCGTAGAAAATTCTTTTTTTAGTATACTTATATGAAATCACTGTTATTTTTCACTTTCATTAACTGTGGCATTTTTCCTATCTTAACGTGGGGTACTCTTTGTCTGATATGCAGGTCACTTCACTGCCATTATCCAAGAGCGCTACAACTTACTCGTCAAAAATTTTTACGCATACACGTGGGCATATGGCGCGCGCGCGCGATGTTGTCTCTGTCTTGCTCGCGCCCCCCTCAGTCGAACCGATTACATCGTCACATAGCATAAAATCTGAAACTTTAATCACCTTTAGCATTCTGATTTGCATGCCATTTTCCCTTTCACGATTTCCGTCCCCTCTACGCGACTCATCCGTATCCTTATCTGAGCGCCCTTTACTTTCCTAACGAGCCATTCACCAGTTTTCTCTCTGATCATTCTGATTTTTGCATTAAACATACTTAGAGAAAAAATTTCCAAAAACTGAAGCTTTGGCACGGAGTTGAATGTATAACGAGTATTTTAAGTTTTATCCGATGAAAATCCATCCAGTGGTGCTTGAGAAAGTCTACATCAAAGTTTAAAAAATGATGTTTTAAGTAAATAGCCTTTAATTTTCATGTTAATAAAATCACTGAAATGAATTATTTTCAACCCCCTAACTTTGTATCCTTCCTGAAATATATAAAATACATATATTTAGTAAATATTTTATGCAATTTGAAAAAAAATATGTGGCTTCTTATGTTCTGTATCAGTACGTACGGACTCAAGCTGTCAAACAGTACAGGCAGTATAAACAAGTTACACATCTTCAGTACATTGATGGAACTTGGAAAAGACTGGTTATACAGGTACAAATTCCTGTAAAAATTAATTATTTTAAATCAGTTGAACCATAAAATAAGGTCTTGCGATTAAAATATTTAAAAAATCTCAAGAAACATACACATAAAAGGAAAATAGTAATTCAAAATTTACTCTAATACTATGAGAGTAAATCATATAATGAAGAATAAAAAATCTTTAATATATAGGATATCCAAAGAAAATTTGAATTACTACAAGAGAAATTTAATGCTGATTATAATAAATACTTGATTATGAAAAGAAAGTAGTAAATATTTAGTTAGTAAAGGAAAAAGTTATAAATATGCAACTTACTTCATAAGAATTATCGCAACTAATGGTATATACAGCTTGTACAGCTCTTAATTTTTTAGATGGTTTTGTCATATTTCACGATAATTAGTCCTTCTAAATGACTCCTTGATGTAGCCTCTTCCAGTAGCTATCTGAATCTAATAATAATTTCTGAAACTCTGAAAAAGAAATTTCTACAAAGTATCTGTATATTATAGAAATTGAATATTTATTGAGATAATTTATACTTATCTAATATACAGAGTGCGTCAAAAGTTTTGGAACGGTTGGACAATTTAAAAAGAGAAAAATGACCTAGACCAAATTTTTTTTCTGAGTGATCTGATGGTGAGATTTAATCTTGCCTTTTACCTTCAAGGTCATTTCAAGGTTAAGACCTACAACTTTGGTCTAAGTCATTTTTCTCTGTCATGCGTATTTTTTAAATTATCTGGCCGTCCCGGAACTGTTGACACACCCTATATATCCAGTTAGTTGAAGTTTTCCGTGAACACAAGGTACAACTTGGCTGAATGTATATGTCAATGAAACTTATAACCCTAAACACATAACACATCCAAAGTAAAAATACGTGGCCGCTCAGAGCAGCCGACGACACTGACAGTTGATGGCAACGCTTCGAGGCGATCACAGCGCATGTTCGTGGCGCCTTGCAGCGGCGTCTTTCACACATTTTACCAACTCGTTCGCGCCCGAGCACGCGATTTGATTTCACAAATTTCCTTTAAAATTTTCGTCTGTGTTTAAATTAGGTATATATGTATAAAGTATAGTAACATTAAATCAATTAACGTTTTTTCTCAGTTTATAGTACTTTATTGTTAAAAATTCATTAAAATATTATTTTTATAAATTTGACATTAACATTTTAAAATATTATGTTTCTTTCTTTTAACCATAAAATTGATTGTAAGAAATTGGTTCTTGATGTGGCTTACGTTTGCGTGATAAGATCCTAATTGGTTGAAACTGGTGGAACGTTCCTATAGAAGTTTATTGACATTTATGCTTATATCTTCGGTAAGTTTCAAATATGTCACTTAAACTTTTTTTACAAGTTTAGAATAATATATAGAATCGAAAAATCAAATAAAAAGATATTAATTTTTTCCAACTTTATAGGTGTATTTACCCCCTTAAGTATTTACATTGCGCTGCTTAACCTACTGATAAGCATAAACGTGTCAACTCACAGTTCATCTGCCACGCGAGTCTCGTTACTTTGAATCACGTCTCGACGCTTTTTCTCTTGCCTACCTATCGAAAAATATCAAGTGATTTATCAGCCTGATTTGTCATGCCAAAATGTCACTTGATCTTCTGCTCTATATACTGTAGAAAACGTCTTAAAGTAAAAATCAGCATTTTCAATAGTTGAAATTGCTTAAAAGACTATTTTACTGCCCAGATGAATTGGAAAATACAAGTTTTGAAGCATTTTAAACGATTTTTCAAGTTTGACAAATTGTGAAAAATCATCTGATTTGTCAGCTGATTTCTCACTTGATATATCATGTACAAAATTTGTTTAACTTCAAAAATTGTCTTAAATGCTTTGAAACTTGCATTATCGAGTTTATGTAAGAGGAGGGGGGGGGGGGGGAAGACAGCCTACTAGGCAAGTTCAAGTATTGAAAATACTGATTTCTAATTTACGTAAATTTTGTAAAGCATCTAGAGCAGAATATTAGGTAAAATTTTGGCATGAAAAATAAGGTGATAAATCAGCGGATAAATCACTTAATATTTTTCGGTAGGACTATTCTTTCTCCATTTTCGATCAGCCACGTCTACTGAATGATCCTGAAAACTGGTATGAATATAATTTGAGCCTATAAAGCAGTGAAAAAACATCAAAATAATCATGAAATTAGTGGTCTCGTTTCTATTGATGTATCAGCGATTTTTCTTTGTTACACTTTAAACTATCATAACTTAAAATAGATTCCATAGTTTTTTAGTCCTGAAAAAACAACAGAAAGCTTGCGCTATCTATTTTTATTTCCGATGCTATATAATTATATTTAAGGTTTTTTTAGGGTTGTGAATAATTAACAAATATAACCAAGATTTTTTTCAGTATTTTCTTAGAATACAACTGAAAATCATAATAACTAGAGTTTATTAAAGCAGCCAGGCATAATATTCTAGCTTTCTTCATATTTTGACATTCAAAAACATATTTCGAAGTTTAAGTAAACTCCGAGCCTCGGGGGTACCTGGCGCAACCCGCGAGTAAGCCAGTCGCATCACCACCGCAAGCGGAGCTGTGCGGCGGCGGACCTTTAATTCCCTAGCTACTCATGGGACTCAAATGGAAAAGTTCTTAAAAATTAAAAATATAAAAATAGGGGAGCCGGCTGGGGGAGTGGAGGAAGAGGGGGGCCAATCCCCAACGTCCCAAACCCCGGCATCCTCCGCACCAATAATGATGCCGGTAACTGAGATCGCTGCCACCTCTACTTCAGTAGTTGGAGGAGTATGTACCTAGTCCCGAGAGGACTCGAAAAGGAAGAAGGGGGAAAATAATACCCCGCCCTCCGGCCATCGCGACGACAAAAGACCACGGAGGACGGGATACGCGTCCCCTGGAGGTTCGGGTTCCAAAAGCCCGGTCCAAAGGAAGGCGCGTGGAACGCCCAAGGGAGGCGGTCAGAAGGCGGTGGAGGGCACGGGCCCATCTCAGGGGCCCCAAAAAGGTGCTGCCGGCAGGGTCGGGCTTACCGGTGCCCAGGATGATTTCAACAGATTCAGGGTCAAGTTCAGAGAATTGGCTAAACAGACTCCCCCGGAACAGATATCCAGATAGAAGACATCATTCGGGATAGGGGAAGTCTTCGTCTTCGTGGCTTCCGACCAAAGATTAAAGGAGTGGCTGCTGAATAAAGTAGCCGAGGAGCTGAGGAGCCGGCCGAGGTCATGAGCCGACTGGTGGTCTACAACCCCACTCTAAATATGAACCGATGGTGCTAGGTGAAGCCACCACCGTCAAACAAGTATTTGGGAAGGCAGGACACCGGGGACAAATGCGTCCTGTATTCCAGCTGCCCGAATCTCAGGTCAGGGCTTTAGAGGCCCTGGATAGAGCTAGGCAGGATCACCTTCAAAATGTCTCGCCAGGCTCCGGAAGCCGGAGTGGTTGAGGCAATGGCGGTAGACAAGACTTCACTGCCAATAACCCAGATTAACTTGCACCACAGCAAGGGCGGTGAATGGCACACTCAGAGGCTTCGGAGCACTGATATGTTTCAGAGACGCAGCATCAACCAGGCCCGGGGCATGCATAGTAGCGAAAGGAATCAATGTTGTGTCCCAATGGGAACTAAGCACCGGAGACCTGATGTGGTTACGACAGAGATGAACGGCGGCGAGAGAGTAGCCATAGCGCCGACACACTTCCCTAGCGTTGGGCGGCAGAACAAAAGCATGCCGCCAATGGAAGTAGTGGGACTAGTGGACTTCTATAAGGCGCTTAAGATGCTCTATTGATAGGATGTGATTCAAACGCACATCATCAACTACGGGGTAGTACTGACACCAATCGGCGCGGACAGCACCTGGTGGAATACCTGGTGACTACGAATCTAGACATCTTGAATGTTGGTAACACGCCGACTTTCCGCAATGCTGTAAGGGAGGATGTGTTGGACATAACCCTATGCACCAGCAACCTTACAGACAGGATTGCTATCAGATCACGAACAGATCAAGTTCAATCTGATAGCAGGCATGCCCGAGAAACCCCAATGGAAAAGAAATCCTAAGGATTCATTAGGAATTTTCCTAAAGCAATTGACGACGTACCCACATTAGAGACGTCCGCCAAGACGCTGAAGGAAGAGATATTGAATGCCTACCACAACAACTGCCAACTTACGAAGCTTAAAACTAGAGGCCAAGTTAGATGGTGGAAAAAGGGCCTGGCTACTCTTACGGAGAGGACTAGAACCCTTCTCAGGAAAGCCAGGAAAGGCAACGAGACTCTCTGCTGGCCGGAATATAACCGAGAGAAATCGATACAGAGAAGAAATAAGGAAGGCTTAGCGGACGAAGATGGCCTCCTTTTACGGGGAAGTTCAGGGAGGAGCCGAGGCTGCTAGACTGAACAGGATGCTGTCTAGCAACCCGGAGGCTGTTCACAGCTGCCTAAGGCTTCCGAACGGCAGATTCTCCACATCAGATGAGGAGACTCTGAAGTGCCTAGTTAAGGCACACTTCCCCAGTTTTACTGATGAGAACGAGGAAGAACCGATCCGGAAGGAGGTAACAGAGGTGAGCAGGAAGCGGCTAAGAGCGCCGATATGGCGCCAGAATCGCAAACTGGCAAACCAGATAGTGACCCCGAAAAGGATAAAATGGGCCATAGATTTTTTTAAATCATATAAATCACCCTGATCGGACGAAATATACCCGGTGCACTTGAAGAACGCGGAGAACGTCCTAATTGAGCCCATTGTCAAAGTGAGCAAAGCGAGCCTAATGCTTGGGCACGTGCCTGCTGCTTGGCAACATGCGATGGTAGTGTTCACTCCGAAACCAGGAAAAGCGTATATACCTCTCCGAAGAATCTCCGCCCTATAAGCTTGACTTCATTCTTGCTTAAAACCTCATGCTGAAGACTGCTGAACCATTGCTGAAAGACTCATCGACAGATATATCAGGGATGTGACTTTAAGAGGCAAGACCCTGCACGCAGGTGAACACGCTTACAGGACAAGTATGTCCACGGATACAACCCTGCAAAGAGTGACACAGCTTATACAGGAGATATGGAGGCTTTGCTGTCGGTACTTTCATGGACATAGAAGGGGCGTTCAACCACACCTCAAGAGATGTCATCAGTGATGCCCTGAGGAGGTTTGGAGTGCCTATAAGGCTAGGGGGCTGGACGAGCCATATGCTCGGGAACAGACAGCTAGAAGTGACCAAGGACAACACTGTTGTGGCGGGGTTTCCTCGAGCTGCCCGCAATGGGCAATCATGTCGCCCCTGATATGGTGCCTGGTAGTAGACAATCTGCTAACAAACCTTAGTGAAACGGGATTTCAGGTTGTGGATTACACCGATGACATATTGATCATGATATATTCCTACACACCCTCATGGAACTGACACAAAGAGACTTGCGGATTGTAGAAGCCTGGTGTAAGAGCAAAAGCCTCGGGGTCAACCCGAACAAAACAGAGGTCATGGTGTACACCAGGATATACAAGTGTGAATGAACCTACAAACTGACACTCAACGAGAAAGCTCTTACGTTATCCAATGGGGTCAAATATCAAGGAGTCACCATGGACAGCAAGCTGACATGAAGGAGTCACTTAAATGTAAAATACCGGAAATTCATCAAAACCCTGTGGCAACTACGTAGGGGCATGTGCAGAAACTGGGGACTAAAACTGGTAGCGATGAAATGGCTTTATGATGCGATCCTAAAGCTCCGACTCACCTATGCAGCGGTGGTCTGGTGGAAGAGAACGCATCTGAAAACAGCAAAAGGTCAGCTGGTAAGGTTGAGAGGCCTGGTACTACCATGTATTATCGGAGCGGGAAGATTGATACCAATGCCCGCTCTAGGTGCTGCGCTCGGTATGGAGTCTCTGAACCGGACCGTTGCTGTTGCTGCTGCTAGAGGGCTACTCCGGGTTGGTAAGGACCCTAGGGATTGCAATCAAGGCATAATAGCAGAGGTTCTCAAGTCCGGTGGCGTCTTTATGATGCCCCGTGATAAGAGGACCAAGGCATTTATGTTTGACAGGAAATACCGGATCATCCTGACGGACAGGTCTGACATGGCAGAAGGTCGAGTAAAGCTACCAGAAAACTGCACCTTTTGAAAAAATTTTAACCAGAAGATATTATAAAATAATGATAAAACGTTTAGCAAATAGATTTTTCTTAAACATTGTTTAAAAATGTAAAATTCGTATCAAGCACCTGAAGCAAATGTCTTAATTTAGTCCTTTTTTAATATCCCATGAGCTAATTCTTGTTTCGATTTGAGTTCTACGTAGTAGAAAATGTTACACAAAATATCTAAAAATTATAGATTTGTAACGATAATGTAAACGGTATTGTCAAAGTTCAAACTTTTGAAAAGTTACCGATAAATGAATGTAAAATCAATGAATTTTAATTGCCTATTTTTGACAATTTAGTTTACACAAAAGAATTATGATTTTGCCTTAATCGCAATAATCTCAAAATACGAATCTGTTTTGTGAATGTAGTGTACTTAAATATATTTAAAATTTTAGTTACATAGATTTAAGAGAATCTTATTAGTTTTCTTATTATTTTTTTGCTTATTATTGCTAATTATTTCCTTCATTAGGTTTTGACAGAAACATTGTTTCTAGAAAAACACTTATTTGAATTTAAAGTAGAAGCGATAGTTTTATTTTACTGTAAAAAAATAGTTTCCCAGTGGTTACAAACAGAGGACAGCAACGAAATACAAAGCAATATGATACTCTCAAACAAAATTTTAGATAGCTTTTTAAAATAAAAAAAGATATTTCAATAATTATATTATTTGTTCCAGACTTACCTGAATAATGTTAGTGAATTTCACAAAAAAATATTTAGCTTAACTATGCTTCGTGAAAGAATTTACTGTAATATCAATTTCAATAAATCTATTGTGGTACATAATACAATTTTTCCATTTATTCTTTACTTCAATTAATATTTCTATAAGTAAAATTTTACCATCAAAATCATATACGTTTAAATTAGTGAAGGAAAATAAAGTTTTTCTTTTTTTAACAAAATTCATGTAGCATTTCATATGACATTTTAATGTTCTATAATTTTTTCTTTGGCGACGCAATAGTTGGTACCGCTTTTTACACAGCGTAGTACTTTTATTATAAGACTGATGCTGTTTACCAGTATTTGCAGTTGTAGTTTTTTTTGATTCATTTTGTTTTCGTTTGTCATTTGAACTTGATGATTTATAATTTTGTTGAAAATTTTTTTTTTCCTTGCATCCGGTACTACCACCAGGATCTTGAGAATCACTTGAATCGTCATGGCTATCCCTTCTTTTCGGTAGACCTTTATTATAGTTATTAAATTTGCTCAGTCGTTTTTTTCGATTTTTACTATCCTCATCACTAGCGTCAGAGCTCGAGCAAGAAATTGATTTTATATTACGCGTTTTAGCTTTCCTTTTCTCATCATCACTCAATTGAAAAATTGAATTCTTCAAAATCAAGTTTGGATTTGTTAATTGATTAAAAGTTACGACGTCATCGGAATCTGTAAATATATAACATACACATGAAAATGCAAAATAAAAGATATTTTAATAAATGTTCAAAAATATTTTCTATTTTGGGACACACTCACATTGCTAAATTATTAAAGGGTAAGCCATAGTATTATAAATATCCTAGAAGAAAGTTGTGGACATTAATAATAGAGTAACTTAAACAGTAATCGAGTGGTGTAAACATTATACCTAATGTGGTAAGCAATGCATTATTACATTACGTTATAGACAAGAAATAATCATTAATTACTAGTTGATGATTATTTACTAGATCAGGTAATATTATTCACGTCGAAATTTCCAAAATCTTTTTTTACAACGATAACACACGTACGGGGACACGTCATGGTTAGCATCTGCCTAGAGGATAGCACTAAACTGTTCGCGTCCGTGGAAGATTATTAAAAGAATGAAGTGTGTGTAGCCCTGACAAGTTTTATACGACGAGACCGCTGCTACTGCTATTTCTCCGCGCAGCCCGTCCCCGACGACCTTGTATATCGATCGAAATGGTGTCGTCAGCCTGCTTCGATACTCCGACGTAGCCGATTACTCTAGACATATGTAAAGATAAAAAGTTGGGTAATAAAAAACTGAAAATGAAAAAAAATCAACTTTATAAATTCATTATGTTAAAAAATACAATTCTTTAAAAAATAAATTTTTTAATAATTTAGTTATACATGAACATTTGACATTTTTTATCTCAGAAACTTGAAATTTTTCGTATAGCATATTGTATGGGAAAAAGTTTGCATTTAGCAATTAGAAAAAAATGGTATTTTTTTAGATCTTAATTTTCTACTGTCTGATTGATCAATATATGTTATAAGTGTATGAACCAATATCAGCAGTGCGACAAGGACAATTTTTTCAAATTTTTTTTTATTAAAAGTTTATAGTAAGATTTCAAATAAGTCCAGAACTATTTGCTGCAGAGCAGATTAAAAGAAGTTATGATTTTTTGAAATAATGTAAAATATTGATAAAATAGTTTATACATACCTCCATTGCCGAGTCAGACTTATGCAACTTGTATCACACATACTCTTAAGTGGCCCCACTAAACTTTACAATATCCATTCACATTTCTATCATTCTATAAAATGAAGTGGTATTAACATTGTTATGTGAGAATCATAACTATTTCCCATCATGCTGCTCGTTATACCACTCCATTTACTTCTCTTCTTCAAAAGTTCACACATTTCACGTTCTATTCCAATTCCTTCAACACAAAATCTTGAATAATAAGAGCCCTGCTTGTGTATTATTCACTATTATTTAGTTTCACATTTTACACAATGTTGAATCTTGGTTTTCAATCACTCAGCTTGAATTGTCACTCACATTATCCAACGAATAAATACACAATACACATAATATTGAATCTTGCCTTCGTATCACTAAACTTGTACTTAACCAGCACTATTCTTTATGGAAAATAAATTCACTGAAAATATTAATCGATGAATTATTCACCATACACAATCTAAAATCTTGGTTTTGATTGAATTAGCTTGTACATTAAAAATACTTCCAATGCTTCTTAATCCATGCTCCCGTACAAAATACTTCCAATGCTTCTTAAGCCATCATTGACATTTTTTATATATTCTTGATCTTATCTGTGAAAGAAAAATAACTACAGAGTATCATTTTCTATATTAAAACTTATATTCTAAAAATATTGTTGTGAAAAATTACTTATCTAGTTCGCAGCAATTATTCCATGAATTTATTTTCTACTGTTTCAAAATTTTCAATTCTTGAAAGCACTACTTAATATGCAGTTAAATTGAAGAATACTATGATCAATTGAAACTAAATCATAGTGTAAACAAATCTACATGTGGTAGTCTATATGGAGTGAACATAGCCGTATGTATTAATTACATATGGCCTACAAGGACTGGATATAGTTATATGTATTACTATAAGAATACTATATGACTATATTCACTCCTTACAGACCACCACATGTAGGTTTGTTTACACTATGATTTAGTTTCAATTGATCATAGTATTCTTCAATTCAACTGCATATTATGTAGTGCTTTCAAGAAATGAAGAAAATATTAAATAACATTTAACTATTTGCAGTCATTTTGTAGTGGCATAAAAATTTGTTATTATAGTATATGAAAGCTAGCAATAGTTTATTAAATTCATCTAAAAAATATAGTGGGTAAATGAAATGAAAATTTGAGCTTGAAATAAGAGTGCGATTTTGTTTTTAAAAGTCACGGTGTATGTTTAGAAAAATTTTGAATATATCTATTAAAGGTATTTTTTATACTAATATTTTATGTTAACGTTTTTTGTCTAAACCATGTAAACGGCAGTGTTGTTGATTGGCTATAGAATGTAATTATTATATTATTTTTTTCAGTTTTCATTTCAATCATTATAAGTAATTGTTACACTTAAGGCGGTCTTACACCTATAGGCCACTGAAGCCAAAATTACCTGAAAAAATAAAATAAAATATTATTATCAATAAAAAAAAACATGTACTATTAGTATAACTATTTTTGGACAATCTGACAAAAATAGAGGTCCTTTGATCCTTTCAGTTCTGAGATATAGTCCTTTCTAGAAAAAAAGTTAGGCGTAATTTTTTTTTTAAACTACTTGATGGATTTTCATGGGGTTGAGTGCAATTTACTTGTAATCCATCCACCTATGGCTCGAAGCGCTGGATTTTTAAAATTTTCTGATTAAGTATTTTTTATACAAAAAAAAACCATTATTTTGTTGTTAATTTTAATAATTCACATGGTTTTTTGCTTACAAAAAATACGTAATCAGAAAATTTTAAAAATTCAGAGCTTCGTGCCATAGGTGGATGGATAGCAAGTAAATTGCACTTTACCTCATGAAAATCCATCAAGTAGTCTAAAAGAAAAGTAACGACAAAGTTCAAATTTTCATATCTTGAGAAATGAGCCTTGAAAACAAGATCTCTCACTTCACTTTTCACTTTCTGAAACATATAAATACTTATTCTTAGTTAATATTGTAAATGATTTTTTATTAATTTTATAAGAAAAGATGTGGCTTACCATTGTTTTATATCAGCACGTACAGATTCAAGCTGTCAAACAGTAAAGTCAGCATTAACAAGTTAAACATCGTAAATACATCAATGTAACTTGAAACAGACTGGTTCAGCAGGTACAAATACCTGTAAAAAATAATTATTTTAAATCAGTTGATACAATAAAATAAGCTGATGCGATTAAAATATTTAAAAAATCATAAGAAACATACACATAAAAGGAAAATAGTAATTCAAAATTTACTCTAATATTATGAGAGCAAATCATCTAAAGAAGAATAAAAAATCTTTAACATATTAGATATCCGAAGAAAATTTGATTTACTACAAGAGAAATTTAATGCTGATTATAATAAATGCTTGATTATGAAAAGAAAGTAGTAAATATTTAGTTTGCAACTCACTACATAAGAGTTATCGCAACTAGTGGTACATACAGCTTGTACAGCACTTAATTTTCCAGATGATTAGATCATATTTCATGATAAATATTCTTCTGAATAACTTCTTGATGTAGCCTCTTCCAGTAGCTATCTGAATATAACAATAATTACTGGAAATCTGAAAAAGAAATTTCCACAAAGTATCTATGCTTTCTAGAAATTTAATATTTATTCAGTTAATTTATAGTTATCTAATACATATCTAGCTGGTTGAAGTTTTGGACGAACACAAGGTACAACTTGGTTGAATATGTATGACAATGAAACGACCGCACAGAGCAGTCGACACTGACAGTTGACGCTACGAGGCAGCGATCACAGCGCATGTTCGTGGCGCCTTGCAGTGGCGTCTTTCACACGAGTTCACGAATCTTATTTCAAATTTGTGTGTGTGTTTATATTACGTATATATGTATAAAAAATATATAAACATTAAATCAGTTAACGTATTTTTTCAGTTTGATATCTTATCGAAACGCCTTTTTCGTAGTATTTTTTTGTTAAAAAATTAATTAAAAATCATTTTTATAAATTTTAAATTAACATTTTAAAATGTTAAGTTTTTTTTCTTTAACCGTAAAATAGGTTGTAAAAAATTGGTTTTTGATGTGGCTTACGTTTGCGTGATAAAACCCAAATTGGTAGAAACTGGTGACACGTTCCTATAGAAGTTTACTGACATTTTTGCTTATATCTTCGAAAATTTTTCAAATATGTGACTCAAACTTTTATTACAAGTTTAGAATAATATATAGAATCGAAAAATCAAATAAAAAATTTTTTGATTTTTTCCAAATTTATAGGTGTAAGACCACCTTAAATGTAAATTTATAAAACGTTTTATTATACACGGAGAGAAATTCTGTAGTTAAAATTACTAGAGTTCGCTAGTAATTTTGTCATAGATGGACATTAAGGGACGTTTCACGTCCGAAAAATTCATACATTTCATATAAAAAATTACAATATTACATGGTAAAATTATGATGTAAGAAATATTCAAAAATGTTCTATAAATTTTCACAAGGCACTATTGTAATTTTCATTAGAAACTTAAGAATTATGAAAAGTATTCTAGTAATTTTTACAAGAAACCTTAAACTTTTTATAAACTCAAGTCCATTCAACCTTTTTGCGCATGTGCGGTATGCCCGAAATGTTACGCGTTGCCGGCGTTCGCATTGCCGGCGTTGCCGACGTTGGTGTTACCGGCGTTCACGTTGCCGGCTTTCGCATTGCCGCGCTGCATTTTCTTTTTTTAAGAGCACGTGCGCAGATAACCTGCAAAATTACGTTTTTCATCGGCCGGTGCTTAGTTCTCATTTACACATCTACACTACTTTTGTAAGTATAACATTTTATTTATGTGTGTAAAAATGTATCTTTCCGTCAAATTGGAAAAAATCGCTAATTAAACCTATTCCGAAAATTAAAAATCCTTCGGCGGCTTCAGATTTTCGACCAATAAGTTTACTCTGTTCCAT
>JAWWEQ010049247.1:0-13901 GCA_035583055.1 Torymus tubicola
ATCAAGTGGAAGTTTTTTCATTCGTCCCTTCCCATCGCCTCCGTCAGATCAATAATTATTTATATAATATTCGACCAGCTTCCAACTCCTATGACACCGCACGTCCGTTCATCAAAACAGAGAACATGCCTGAGTCGTCTTACCTGGCCCCTTTCCCCTTGATGCGAACCACGGTGACAGCAGCCGACCTCGGACAGCCCATACCACTTATTAATAAATGGTTGGGGCGACTGACTTTTGTTTGCACCAGAATCGGAATCAGCACTCCTTCTCCCTAACAATTAACTGACACGAGGTTTACAGAATGGTGTTGCGATTGATTTTGAATGAAGGATAATTTAGGGTTTTGGTGATTGCTTATAATTATAAATTCACGTGGTAGAATAGAATTTTGTCTAAACTTTTCAAAAGAAGCCTATTCGTATTTAATTTTAAATTATTAAGTATTTTATTCTAATTAATGAGAATCATTACATTATAGATATTAATATTCAGTTTGTATAAAAATGAAACCTTAACGTTGTGTATTGATTTAACGTTGGGTAAGTTAAAGTATTGCAATACATCGTTATAATCCAGATAAACGTACACATAGAAATATGAAACTAACTAGAAGAGGCTCAGACCTTCGGACCACGAATTTTGCCCAAACTTTGGGATATGTTCTTGGTTGCCAAGATATAAAGAAAACTAGAATATTAGACTTTAACGCGTTGATAAACTCAAGACATCGTTATTTTTAGTTATATTTCAAGAGAATACTGAAAAAATACTTTCTTCAATTTGTTAATTATTTACTTTAGAAAAGTTACTCTTAGCAATAGTCTGGCAAAAGTCTCGTTAATTATTTTTGTCGCGTATACTTCTTCAAAGAAGAAGTTTTATAAAGGTAAATAAAAATTTTGTAAAGAAAAATTCTTAAATACATTTTTTACACGAATAAAGACATAGATATAGATTACGCAAATGCATTGACACCTAGATCTTAGTGGTATTTGCTTAATGCTTCGTATGTGAAAAAAATGTGAATAAAGTAAATGTGCGTTCGTGCTATTGTATGTGATTAGATATCCCTTGTTATGTTCGCTATTTTAACTAACACTCTACCTCGTGAAAAGCAAGAGTTCCGTTTATAATATTACTTTCAACGAAAAGCCCTCGAAGCAAAACGTTTTCATGATCATGCGATTCCCATAAGTTCATCTAATAATAACCAAAACCTAGAATAATATTCACTCTGTTTAAAAATAAAAATAATCCACAACAAATTTACGTACTTCAATCGGCGATTACCGCGCCTTCGTGTCTTCAAAATCTATGTGACAAAGCAAGCTTTCTCTCTTTTTTCCCAATTCTACAAAGTACGAAGCGACGCGCACAATCACAAACAAAACTACGCACAAGCGTCGCCCTTGGCAATTTCGCGCGAGCCTCGCGAATTTCGTGAATAATTCACGCGCGGCGCGCGATTGGCAGCGCAAAAAAGGAACTGGCGCACTCTCGCGTGGGCGCGCGCGGACGAGAAACAAATGGAATACGGGGGAATCGAAGCAGGAAATTTCTGTTTTGATAGCCCGCACGCGCAATCGTATTATACGGAAATCGATCTGTCCCGGCTCTTCGGCTGATTTTTGGACGTGGAAACCGCAGCGCTGCTGGCCGTCGCGCGGGTATTTCGATCTCGGTTGTAGCGCGAAATGAACGACCTGAAATGGATGAAGACTGTGGGGTATTGGTTTGTTTGCGAAGGGAGTTCGCAGTGGTTTCTATGTAAATTTTTTATATTCAACTCGATGGTGTAGATGGAACCATGTCAAATGAATTTTAGAAAAAAATTTCGATGTGAGTAGAACTGGATGGGATCTGAAGTAGAAAATATTCAATCGCAGTGGCGAGCTTCGCGGGGGCAAAATTAAAGATCGCCAAATGCATATATATGTAAAATGCGAGAGTTTTCCGAAGACGCGTATCCGTGTAATCTCTGCGTGCCTGAAGCGTTTGCTCACATGCACACATCCTTCCCGACAGAGCCAATATTATAGTAGGGCGAGTCGCAGCATCGGCGCGCGTCGGTGAAAACGAAGTTTGTGCTTGATATTGAAATTGAATTTAGTCGCTGGGTTCTTATTTATTTCGAAGGAGAGATGTATTGTTGTAAAACAGCTTTTTGGAGGATTAAGTTGGATTTCCATAATCTTTATTTTGAAAAAGGATGGTAATCTGTAACGTCATGATACTTACACTGACAGAAAAAATATAAAAAATATTACTTTGTATTCCTACAATCCGACCATATGTACTGTAAACCAAAATTTTGCCCATGTTACATATTAACTTTTGCCAATGAACTGGTAAAATTACTGTGAGAAAAATTTGGATTCTAGTAAATATAACCGGATTATCAGACAACATAGTAATTTTTTTATATTTTTTTTGTCAGTGTATGCATTTCATAACAATAGGAAAAAGTCATAATCTGTAGGTGTCATTAATTTCCCTGCTATCAACTTTATCACCATTTGACCGTACAGAGCATAGAGATGATGGTCCAAGCATTAAATAACAATCAGAATTTCTGCTCATCTACGTCACCAGCAGAAATTTTCCATGGTGCGCGCGAGAATCCCTGCCTTCCTCGTAAACGATCATTAGCTAGCTCATATAAAAATCGCCTCCGCAAAACTACATCTCTGTCAGTCAACTATTGTCACTGAAACGCTCTACACGTTGAATTCAACAAGCATGTTCCGTCACATTCTACTGGTAGCGGCCGTTCTCATAGGCATCGCCGTCGCCGCTCCTAGCGGCTACGTGGGCGTGGAAGACTACAGCTATCGTCCTCGCACCTTCGGCTACAACAATGGATACAATTATGGATATAATTATGGATACAACCCAGGCTATAGGCCGATCAACGAGTTCGGAGCGCTCCACAGCGGCAATCGCTTTCCCTGGATCAGGAACACCTACCAGAGGATCTTCCCTATTGTGAGGACGCCCCTGTTCCAGAGTTCGTTCGGTCTCAACTTCAACATTTAATTCAAGCAAGAATCTGTACAGATATTATTATAGTGTTCTGGTATTTCTGTCAGTAACAGATGTGTCTTCGGGAATAAGCTGCTCACAAGTTTTTATATTTATTGTACTATCTCTTTATACAGTTTTCTTTTCCATTTACAACGCAATCGATACAAGCTACAATATATTGTACAAAGTATCGAGGGTTCTCTACTTTATACGTAACGCTTTTTCTGTAAAAATTCATGAAAATAAATTTTAGTTAAGTAGAATTTTTTTTCCTCTTTTATAACATTTAAATATTTTAATAAACATATGATTTTATTTGGGCTTGCAACGCACTGGTACATTTATCATTACATCAAAACATCATTCGAGACCTACTTGTCATATTCCCAGTAACAAATCCGCCTGTCTGTACTTTTCGAACTCTTTGCATCAACTGACAGACAAGATCGTTCAAAAAAAAATATCGAAACAAATAACTACCTACTCGGGCGCCAAGAGTGCGCGATCGAGCGACCCGTGGCGGTTTATAAATCATCGTGACGAGGTTAATAAGGGCATATCAAAATAGAACGTACGTACATACATCGGTGAACAATCATCGTTTTGCGGTGTCAGTTTATAAATTCAACTATCGATATGTCCCGAGTAGCGGCTGCGCGGGCGTTCGCGTAACTTGGGTATTTCGTAACATTTGCCCGAGCGAGAGCCGCGGACATGCTCGGTCATCTGATAACGTTAAAGGAAATATATATGCGCATTTCAAATGTACAGTTTTATTCGTCAGCTTCGATCGCACGTGTGTGTAGAGAGAGAGAGAGAGAGAGAGAGAGAGATACCTTATCGATTTTTGTTTTAGCTAATGGATGTTTTAAAAGCACATAAATATTGAATTTAACGGTGATAATAATGTGCCGTGAACAGTTCATTCTATAGGTGCTTAACTAGTAATTAAGTACATATTGTTCTTTCGATAATACATATCGTGGTATCCATTGTATACGTACTATGCCATTGTATTGCAGGCAAATATAAATGTATTTTGAGTTATTATATTATGAAATTATGAATATATCGATAGTTATTGTTATTATTACTAAACATATCATTTCAGTGAATTTGATATTTCAATACAATTCTAGTAAGTAAGAAATCAATTTTTTGAATTTTGAATTTTTATTACACGAAATACACTGGTAGTAGCATGTATTTTTCCTAACAAAGAAAATTGAAAACTCAACGCAATAGTTACAGAAACCAATGATAAGCAGCTATAAAAAAGGACAAGCTTACGAAGATGTCGTTAACTAAGGCTTGTTTTAAAAGTCATTAAAGTAAGACCGATAAACACTGATTGATAAATGAATAATTATCGTTTTGTTATCGTATTCTGTTTCCTCCAAGAACTTACTGGAGTGGTTCAGACCTCCGGATCACGGAATTTGCTTCAACTTTAAGATATGTTTTTGGATACTAAAATATGATGAAAGATGGAATATTAGACCCTAACGCTTCGACAAGCTCAAGTTATCTACATTTTTAGTTGCATTTTAAGGGAATATTGCAAAAACTGCTCCTTTTTATTTGTTAATTATTTAGTTTAGATAAATCATATATACAATTGTAAACAATGAAATTAAAACTAGAGGATACCAACTTATTGTTGCATTTTTTCAGAATTGAAAAATATTGAATTTATCCAAAGTTGTGATAGTTTAAAGTTAAGCATAAAAAAATCGCTTATAAATCGATGGAAACTAGAGCATGTCTATTTTCATTGCTTTATCTAAACTGAATAATTAACTAAATAAAATGGAGCAGTTTTTGCAATATTTCCTTAAAATGCAACTAAAAATGTCGATAATTCGAAATTAATATTCCATCTTTCATCATATTTTAGTATCCAAAAACATATATCAAAGTTTGAGCAAATTCCGTGATCCGGAGATCTGAGCATTTCCTAGTTAGTAAGAGTGCTTCTACATCCAAATGTTAAACGCAAATTTTCCAAATATGCAATTTTATTTAAGACTGTGAAACAGCCAACTTCCTTTAGCCAGAGCAAGCATATTATTGCCTCGAAAATGCCGCTCTTTCATATCATTCGGCCAAAGATAGACAACCTCCTCTGTCTCTCTTGTAACCTCAACCGTGCGCGTAGCTGCACATGGAAAAGCAATTGGTCCGCACTGGCAGGCAACCCTCGCACATATGTGTATACAGGCAAGGGCAGCGAGGTAATAGAACGTCCATTACGACTGGCTCGGCTATCGCCTCCCCCCGCGCTTCCCTACTCCCGGAACAGGATGCGAAACGGCCAGCCCGGGAAATTACCGATTCGCGCGGCTTACGTTAATTACCGCTTTACGGCCGAATCGAGTCTCCTCTCGCCGCCGCCACCGTCATTGCGCGCCGCTGCGTTGTTTTGCGCGCGCGCGCGCCTCAGATTGCGTGCGCGTGGCTGATGGCGAGAAAGAAAAGACGGCTACGAGCGTGGGAGGAAGGCCGGTTTTAGAGCTAGGTTTAACAGAGGTTCTAGGACGAATAGAGTAAAGACTGTATACGGGAGTGCATTGCTTTACCTTCTCGAAAAGAATATTATTTTTTTAGGAGAATTTTCATATAGAATACAGACATGGGCCAATGTTTGTTTAACGAAATTATGCAGAGTCATCAGTATTCTTCTGTTATTATAAATTTTATGTAAATTTATTTTTAAGATGAATAGAAATTTTATTTATTTATTTTATTTGTGGATAAGTAACGCCATAGAAGTCTTTTATATGTGTAGGTAAAACCAAATAAAAATTGTGTGTGTATGGACAAAAAAGGAACTTTTAAGCAGATAGTGATTTAAAATGTGATTTCATTTAAAAAGAGGTATTAAGAAAAATAGATCAAAATCAAATTCAAGTTAAGAGTATACGCAAAAAGAAACAGCATCACGTATTTGTCGAATTGAAAATTATACCGTGTATTAGTTAGAATCGGTAAGCATAATATGATTAAATAACATACCGAGCACAACCGTCCATGCCGTCCCAACGATTCCACCTCCACAACCAGCGCAACTTGACTGTGCCCCAGGACGACTTTCTCAACTCCCTTGGACTCCCCTTTCACCCGTACAATGCACACCGCCGAGCGTTGTACAGGTACGCAGCAGCGCGCGGCAATCGCCCGGCGTAATTCAGCGCGAACATTCATTGGGCCGTTTCACCTCGGTAAACGTTCGACTTCGACCCTACTCTCTTCGATCAGTGTGTTGCTCGGCCGATCGCCCGTTAAATGGCGCGAGCGCCAGGATATTTGCGCGTCGCTGCGATTGTTCACACGCGCGTACTTGTATTTATGTAGGTGTATGGCTCTGATTGGGAGCCTTTTTCCGGAGGGTATACGGAACTTGTTTCTTTCTGTGTTTGAGCGTCTTTGCGAGGGATCACATGTGTAGGAAATCGGCTTCCAATTGTAATGAAGGGCTGGGCTATTTTGGCTGCAGAAGTGTATAAAAGAGCTTTCGAATTAATTATTGAATCAGGATATTTTTAAAGGCTAGTTTGAAAATTTAGTGATTGATTTAACGGAAGCTGTATTTTTGTATACTGTTATGTATTTTGTTCAATCGTTTCGAGACTTTTCTATTTTATTTAACTAGATATAAAAAGAATGAAAAACAATATATCTATAAACTATGTGCATATCTACAAATAACAACATAACATATATAGAAACAAAGTTTTGAGATACATTATGCGAAAATGTAGTGGAAAATAAATAAGAATCTTGCAAATAAAATGTTAAAGTTTATTTAATAGGATCGCATATTCATAACTTATATATTTCACAGTAAGGAACATGACATTGATTGCTAAGATTTAAGAAACATCATATTTTATCAATAGTTGGCATACTTATAATCTCCTACTTATTCACCAGCTAATCTACTAATTGCACGCGATTCGCGTTATACTAATTTCCCAATTATACTTTTCCTGCGTATTACAGCTCTCCCCCGACTTCCGGCGAAACGCAACAACACTTTCTTTTTAAAGCGAAGCCATTCGGCCGCCCTCATCGTGCATTACGACTTTGTTTCTTCTCTCCCTCTTCTCCTCCGCGTTATTATCTCTCTTCCCTCCTCTCTTCCTCATAGGCCGGAACGCGCGTGGAGCTTTACTACTGCTCGAAGGGCTCGTTTCGCGGTCGGCCCCCTTTCTCCGGTTAATTTTCGCACTGAACGGCATTCAAATTAGGCTCGTTAAGTCCGCCACCGCCGTCGCGGCTGCCGTTGCTACTACTGCCGCTGTATATACGCAAAGAGGGGGCTTTATAACTTTCGGGCGAAAAAATGTATTACGCTTAAGTGGGTTAAGCGTAATACGTTTTCGGGATGTCTTTTTGGTTTTTTAGCGCCCGTGTGTAATTAATTGAGTTTGATGCGCGGTACTCGTGAAAAAGTCGCGCAAGGATTCTGGCTTTGCTTTGGTAATTGTGTTTCTAGGATTTGTTTGTGTTTGTTTGTTTGTTTTGAGTGCTGGATTGAAACATTTTAAGTGGGACGTGGAACAGCACTTCGTTTATAAGGCCGTGCTCCCTTTTATCTCTTGATTTTGCCTTTCTTATTAGGATGGCTATAATATAATAAGAGCTTTACGATTCTTCTTTATAGCGCATAAATTACGTTAAAAATTTACATGATCAACATCTGTATGTAAACAACAATTGCATGCAAATAATTTCTAATTTATAAAATGTGAACCCTCATTTCACATTGTCAAGATTCTCTTTTGTACCGTTTTTGTTTATAAATATACTTTAATAAAATGATCTAGAATATAAAAAAAATTAAACGAGAACTTCTCGATACCGCTCATATTTCACGGCCCTACGCCATCTTTCTCCGTCCCAATTTTTTCACCTGATCACCCTCCCATGCCATCGCATCGCGCACTCGGCGTGCTCAAAGTCATTCCGCTCGCGGCTGGCCCTCTCACTCCCTGTATTATTCAGATGATTGCTCGCAATAACACGCGCGGTCGGCAACAGGCGACTTAGCCCAGCTTGTATTTCCAAAGATAGAGAGAGAGAGAGAGAGAGAGAGACACCCACGCTCTAACGGCGCGCAATTCCATTCCGAATGTAATGTAATGTTAATGCGGACTGCCCGCCCGGTTATTGCCCGGTTCTCTCCCGCTCTCTCTCTCTCTCTCTCTCTCTCTCTGCATATATGGATACTACGGTAGTTCCAGTCATATCTGACCGACGTTCCTGCTGCTATAGTCGCTGGTTTTCTTCCGCAGTAGTAGAGTATGGCTGCAGGCGTTTATTGCGTCGTAGAGAAGGCGAGTGTAATGAGCGTCGAGATAAGGAATTCATAGACACACAGGTTGGAGAGAGTTGGTCAGTTTGAAAATGTAATTGTTGCCAGCTGTTTGATAAGAAAGAGATATGGCACTTGTAGTTTATAAGAACTGACGAAGAAATGTTTTCATTTAAATTGGCAATTTTCCAAATGCCCAAATCTCAAGCATTTTGACATCAACGTTTCTATATTAACATTGAAAAGTGAAATTTGTAAACTCCTTAAAATTTCAGTCAAGCATGCGACCTCTCAATTGACTCCGATCAATCATCGTATTTATACATCGAGCAGTCCCAAACGTAAGAACGACGCCCGTGCACCGCTCAGGAGCGCAAGATTGCGTATAATGAAGCGAGTATTCAATCAACCGTAAGGTTATTTTCGCGATTTTTTCCCATCCCGCCTCGTCGCCCCGGCAAACGCCAAATGAGAAAAGAACCATTTTCGCTGCGGTAAATACACGTCCAGCTTTTAATAAAGCCCTGCTCTTTGAGTCCGCGCCGGCTGGCTTTTTTTCATTTCGGTCTTTTCGTTTGACGTCGACTACGGTACGCGGAATAGGGTGTGCGGAGGGAGAGTGTGGGGCTTTCGCTTAATCGTTTTTATGCCTATTCGTTGATGCGCTATGACCGAGGAGCGCGGAGCTGCTCATGTATTGGAACTTTTTTCGTTGCGAAGGGTTACTAGCTATTTATTTGGCTGGCATGAGTGGGGAAGTCGGTGAGTGGAATTAAGTTTGCTTTTTGGTAGTTCCCTATTAAGTCTCAAGCACTCACCTGCACCGTAAAAATGAGCACATTCTCCGCAAAAATTAATATGGTGTAAATGTTTATTACTCGTTTTATACATATACAATGATCTACACAAGGAATCATCAATAAGTTTTTGTACGCATGTTTTTGGTATTATCTCTGATTGCGTTCTTTATGAATTTCATGTAAGACGATACTCTGCAGTATATACCTGGCTCCTTGTTCTCATTGCATCCCATTGAAATTCCGCTCACCACTCCGATGATCGTGCTGCTCTTGTAGACGAGCGGACTGCCGCTGTCGCCCTAACATTAAAATTCAGCAGGAGAATTCAATATACATGTCAGTCCGTACATCCGAAAAAATAATAATAATGCTCGAGGATCACACTCACTCTGCACACTCCCTGCGGCGTGTTGTCGTCGTGCTCGCTAACTCTGGCGCACAATTCGCTCTCGCGTACCGCATGACTATAGTACTGCCGGCACTCGGCGTTGCTGATGACCTTAGCCGCGGCGCTGGACAGTCGATCACTGGAAGAGCCAACTTCGACTTCGGCCTTGTTCTTCTGCTTCTTCAGCTTGACCATGTCCCAGCCGAATCCAGCTATCACGACATCCTCGCCAACGTAAGTTTTGTAACGCCTGCGTCTGTTAGCCCGGGGTAGGCGTAGTCGCTTGAGGTTCGTCTTGTTTTTCAGGTCGAAGCTTTCTCTCAGCTATCACGAGATTTTTTAATTATAAAAATTTCAAAGAGATGCTTGTTAGACAAATGCTGCAGTTAGCCTCGTTGTCGATTTTTTCATGGAACAGAAAAGTAAGTAGAGCACATTGTACTTTAAAGCTCGGAGAATAGGAATATTTCCCATACATTTAGGGTTACAGCAGTTTTTCGGATCAACTACTCAACAAAAACGAAATCACATTCCGATAAACGCATAGATGTACTTGAATTTTGATTAGCTTAACATTATTAAAATATATTTGTTTTAAAACTATGAGTAAGGGAACTTGAAATGATGCGACCACCACGCAAATATATTTTTATATGTTTCTGAAAGCATGTTTAGGTCTTATGACTGTGTGTGTGCGTGTGCGTGTGCGTGTGCGTGTGCGTGTGCGTGTGCGTACGCGTGCGCGTGCGTGTGCGTACGCGTGCGCGTGCGTGTATGTGTGTGTGTGAGCTTCAGAACACAAATCTAAAATTTGTTAGCAAAATATACAATTGTTCAAAAGTTAGAGTTTTTTGAAAATTTTTCATTCTTTATGATTTTTATACTACTTTGACCTCAAAATCACAACTTTACATGGCACTATGATAAAGATGAAATGAGATCACTGAAAAAGTTATGTGCAATTAAAGCTTTAAAAACACTAAAAATGCCCTATTTTCAACACTTTTTAACATGTGTAAATTTTACAAAAATGTCATGAGAATAAAAATTTTCTTGATTAAGTAATAAGAATTCAACGAACAATTACTAATTTTGTAATATGTTGAATCGTTTCATAATTAAATTAAAAAATATGCTCTAAAATAAATGAGAACAGCACATTAGATTAATTAATAACGACATAATTTCATACTTTCTCGAATTATAACGTAGCAGAAAATATATAACCTACTCATACTATCGTCTAAATGTATTTTGAATGTGTCAATTGAATATAAGTCAAATATCGCAGCTCATCTCGTGTCTTCCAATCTTACATATAAATTTGAACATCAAAATCTTTTTTCTCAGAAACTCAAAAAGTGGACCTATATGGTTATACCTCGACACCACAGAATATTCTATTGAAGCTTCTTTATAACATGGTACCGAACAAATAGCTTAATCACATCGTCATACTTTGATTGTAACGATAATTAAGTACTTATTTACAAGGAATTTTATAAACTTATTTGTTTTATTATGTTATTATTATATACGGAAAATATATAAATATACGTCAATATAGAGCTTCTTGGATTACGCCTCCGGTTTTCAAATGAGATTTTAGAATTATTTTCATAGAGACGTCCTCACGTTTAATTAGTTGACCAGGTTGTTGGGAGACTATTATTAGTGCAACAGATTTTATTGTTGTTAGAAAAAAATGAAAGTTTTTATTCTCTGTTTGAGTTTATAAAAACGTATTTTTCTCGTATTCTTTGTTACTAAACTATCCGTTATCAAACGATAAATTTTGATTAAAATATTTGTTTCTTCAAAAAATATTCTTAAATATTATCAAAATATTATTTTAGTATTATTTTGATATCACCTGACGATTGTTTTATTAAATTTATTTATCTTCAGTTTGCGTTACAAACCTTCAATACGGCAATATCTCCGGATGGTGTGGCAGTCGTCCATTCGGAGTCATTGTAGTGCGCCGGCACGTAGATCTTCTCTACGTCAGCGACAATAGCCGCCGATTCGTTCTGCAAGCGTAGGTCAGTTGTGCCCGCAACGATAGTTATCGTATCCTCAATAAATTTGTCGGCTTCTTCGATGACGCAGTGCGCGGCTGTCAGGACGAATCGCTCGCCAATGATACTGCCACCGCAGAAATGCTCGCTCTTGGTTTGAAGAGAGACGAGGTACTTGGCTTCGTTCAGTGGTGGTGGCTTACCGCCGATGAGTGAGGCGGATTCCAAGCCTAGGCCTGAAGACGATGAAGGCGAGATAAGTAAATTTTTTAAAGTGAAAATCAAATATAGTGATTTTTGGTAAAATTACGTTACTGTCAGCTAGATACTTACCGGTCGGCATAGCGTATATGAATAAAATTATTGCGAAAATTCTTGGATTGTATTGTTGCATTTTTAACAGTGATTTTTCTTTTGCCCAAAGTGGAATTTGTCAGTCTTTTGTAAAAAAAAGTACAATAATATTACAATAAGATCAGAATTATGCAGTATATTATAAATGTAATCTTAGCAATAGATAAAGTTATTTGTAAAAGTTGTAGAGGAAAGAAACCAGTTTTAAACAGAATGAACGCTCTAACAGATGTGAACACGGCAGTGCTGTACTGACCTCGGCTCAACAAGTTTATATGAAGTAATCGTAAATGATAATTAACTGCATTCATTGGTAAGAACGTAAAATATTGATTTACTAATGAAACTTGTTTTCCTGAACATTAGACAATTTCTTGTAATTTATGTTTACTCGGTACACAGCAGCTATTTATATTAAACATGAAAATTTTACTTTTATTAAAGCTATTTTTCCAATGGGAAATTATGAAAGTTACATTTTACATCGAGTAATTCAGTTTTAAAAATAAATTAATGAAGATGGCGATATATTGTTGGGTAGAAAAATGCAACGTGATTGTGGTATATGTAAAAATCTATTCTTATATTTTTATAATTATTATTACGATTTTAAATTCAATGGTTAAAACGATCATGTTTTTTTCATCACTTTATTTCTATAAAATGTTTCAATGAGGAAAATAGCTTCTTGCGGTAGCTATATAAATTTACAATAAGTTTTTTATATAAGAACTGTAAATATAAAACTATACTATTACATCATAAATTTTCTAGGAATCTATTTCTCTTATATCACAGAAAACAGATAAGTTATCTGCAACCGTGAATAGACTACCACACTTCCACCTATTCTGGGTCCCCGAACATAATTTAAAGGTTAGGATTGGTTCACCATGTCTCATATATATTGGTGTAGTGCCTTTTATCATATGCCATCTATTGATGTTTTTATGAACTAAATTTGTCGGATCTTTATCAATAACGACTTTTTTTTTTAAACAACGCTTCTCTCCTTCAAGATTAATTTTGCACAACCTATTTACGATTTTCCTTTCTTCAAGGTTTAAATGCGAAAGTATTGAAAACTTGCATGTAGTTCTTGAAATATAATTCTTTATTTCTGTTTCAATATGGACACTCACACACCTTGAACAAAAAAATCATAGGGATCTGCAAGATATCTAAAAAATTGTAAAATATTACATATCTCAAAATCTAGGTGTGATGAACAAATTTTCACCTTTGAATTCTGTTTAGAGGGCCACCATGTAAGATAATATGGTTGTTTTGACTCTGTTGCACACCACTTTTTTCTTTATATCAACGTTTTCTCTTATCTAAGTACACATCATTTATGAATTTTTTTTTCTAAACCCTAATATCATAAGATATACCTAATTGACATTCTGATGTTATCATTTATAATTAGAATAAAAATCTTTTTTCTGCAAAACTATATATTCCATTATTCTACAGTGATAGTCTTAATAAATTCAACGAAGCGCTCGCTTACATGCATACTACGTATTTTACATGCACATAATATATTATTAAACCATTTCATGTGAAAAAATGGGGTTTGCTAGAATTTTGGAAAAAGTCTTATTTGATTTAAGTTTCTGACACTGAAAAAAAATCCTTGTGATAGTTACTATAAGTCATAGTAAAATACGATTTCGAAGGAATAACTATATTTTATTAGAAAATTAACAATATTTTAGTATTTTTAAATAAAATTTTATAATAAATATAAACGAAAAATGCACAACCCAAAACTAAGCGACTTTATTGTTAAAGTACAATTGAAGAAAACAATAGGCATTGATGCGCATTTAAATCTTCATGTAATACACTGAAAAAAAGGCATTAGTGATCGTTACTATAAAGCATAGTAAAATACGATTTAGTAGAAGTAATTACATTTTATTAGAAAATTAACAATATTTCAATATTTTTAAATATAATTTTATAGTAAATATAACTATTAATTATAG